>JAJONR010009607.1:0-26488 GCA_029582245.1 Solanum etuberosum
GATCATGGGTTTTGAGCAAATGTCTCATCATCCACCACTGAAGTATCAGATTGCAACCCTGAAAGAAACGTTTGCCGCTTTTACACCTATCCAATGCTCTGTAAATGTCAGCAAGAATCATGGGCGCCAAATTGTAATGCTTAACCACCGATCCGTAGCTCACTCCATTAAAGATAGCGTGAGTGACCATTACTACACTCGGATGAATAGTGTAGTTTGGTCCTTGGGGAAATACCATTGTCCCGAGTAGACATATCGCAAAAGCAAGAGGACGTGTTTATCTACAAGAGGAGTGACACTTAGCTATATTCAAATGCTAAAACAACAACTCAATATCACCACTAAGGAAATCATAAAACCAACAACAGCAACATGATCACAAAAAAAAAAAAAAAAAAAACTTGGCAAAGAGAAAAAAAAGATTACCTTTTCCGGGGCAGCGATCTGAGACAACGAACCGAAGAACAGTGACTTCACCACAAGCCGAGTTTTACCGGATTCCGACGAGCTCCAGTGGACAGTGAACGAAAAGGGGGACCTCAAATTGGACTCCAAACCTTTGATTAAACACTAAGGATACTAACTTTCTCTGTTTTCAATTCGCTTCAATATTTTAGTTTCTATATCCCATCTCTTTGTATATAAACTTTGTATAATCTATATATTTTGTAAATTTTCGATTCCTAAAAAAGAATCTCCTCTAATTTTTGATCGAGAATCTCACCTCCCAAAAAAAAAATCCCCCCTAAACAGCGAACGAATAGGAGTATTTATAGGCGAGAGGGAATCAAAATTAAAGGGGGGAAAAACGATAACCATCTCGATGAAATTCCCCAATTCGAAATTTAAAATCCTTGAGGATAAGGGACGAGCTGGAAATAGTACGAATCCCTAACGGAAAAATGAAGGGAGCCGCTTGATTCTTCGAGCAAGGACGAGTGAGATGCGGAGATGGAGACACGTTGGATGATTCGAGAAACGGTTTCGTACGGAGAGGACACGTCGCTGCTGGACTCGGGTTGGGCTGCTGGAATCTCTGGAACGCGATTTCTCACCGGGTTCGCGAAGGAAGAAGAAGACGGGGGCGGGTCGGGTCGCGTTTCTGGGTTTGTTACTGTTGTGGGTATTGCTGGAAATTGCTGGAAGTTTCTGGGTTCTTTGGATTCTTCTCTTTTGAGAAAAAGAAAAGTGGGCCGGGTCAGGGAATGGATTGGGCTGGGAGGAGTGAATTGGAATTAGAGTGGGAAATGGAAATTGACAAATTGGCCTAATAGATTGCAACTATAGCCAATTAGAATTAGTAAATTAGCCAAATTGATTTAGTTAGTGAATTCGGCTAAAAGTTAAATAAGACGAATTAATAAGAAATTATTAATGAGCTTCTTAATCTTGACGAAATAAAATAATTTAATTAATTAAAACGATGGCTAAACTAATTACGCGCTACTTAACTCCGCGATAATTGCGATTTAAACTAAACTAGAGTAATAAAATATTTAACTTAAAATGCAAAATCTTTTGAGATGATTCTGAAATATTTATAAAACACATTAATTATATGCATAATTGTATAAAGCATATTTATTATTCAAAAATTTAAAATTGACAAGGTTATTTAAAAAGCTTTAAAAATCGTTTTGAATTTTTTAAAGTTAATTATTTCAAATCGTTGGAAATTAAAGAAGCTCGAAAATTAATTCGCATCGGGGACGGTCAAAATTAGGTGTCAACAAGACTTATTAGTGTGTTAAACTATGATTAATTGCTTTTCGGCTTGTCTGCAATCATTTCACTAGTCTTCAAGTTACAATGTTGGTTTTTTTTTTTTTCTACCCGGCGTTCTGTATCCATATTGGAGTTTAATTAAATATAAATTCGCGTTGAAAATTCTTACGGGGATAAAGCGCTTTCTAACAAAGGCGACTTCGTACCCAATAGGAGACTCGAACCCGAGACTTTTGATTTAGGATGAAGGAGTATTTATCACTCATAGACCCTTGTTGCTAGAATGATGTTTGTTTTACATAGCACCAAGTGCCTACTTTCATGGATCTTGCCTAAGCAAGAAGAGAGGTTCGAATAGAAGGGGTCATTTGAGTCCGTCTAGAACGTTAGATCATGAATTTTTTTTATTTTTTCTCCAATGTGAACTCTGAAAACATGTTTGATCATAAAATTTAGTAATTCAGTTTGAAGTTAAATTTCAAAAAATGAAAAAAAATGAAAAACAACCAAAAAAAATATTTTTACTCCAAATTACTCGCACAAAAAAAAACACCAATTTTTGTTCATGGCCAAACAGAAATAACATTTTTTATTTTAAATACCCCGTTATAAAGTATATAACTTCCTTTTTATTTCTCTTGGCAACCTATAACACAAATAGAATCTGTAAATAAGTTCCGAAAAATCTCATATTTTATCAAATCACATTTCGTTTGTAATAACAATTTCTTTGGTACCAAAAATTATGTGAATATGTTTCAAAGTAAAATTGAGGAAATGAAGTTAATATTGTATTATACCTCCTCCGTCTCAAAATAAGTAATATCTTAATAAGAAAAAATCGTTCGTATCGCTTTAAAAATTCTAAGACACAAAAGTAAGATCGGACATAGATATGGGGCTAGACTAGAAGGATCAAAAAGAGATGCAAACAGTGACTAACTTTATTACTTTAATAAATATTATAGCAACCAAAAGAGTTGCAATTTTGACTGAAAAAAGCAACAAAAATAAAATGTCATTAAAAGAATAGAAAAGACTGAGGAATTTGAGTCGGCCAATCCAATGACCAATTGCCAGGATACCAAGGGACAAACTGTGAGGATTTGTCCCCTAATTTGTTTGACATATCACTAAAATTATTTTTTAAACAAATGTCATACAATTTTTTATTTTATTTTTAATTTTTGTTTCGAGATAGGGATATTGCATTGGCAAATTATTAATTACTTTTACTTAGATCATATGTATTTAAATTATAAAAAATAAATATGAAATGTTGTATATGATTTTTTAATTGTAAATGAACTTAATTACTAAAATAAGTTGTTAACAAGGTTGAGACTTGAGAGTTATTATAGTTTACTTGGTGAACTCCTTGCGTTGTATTCTTGAGGTGAAGAGTTTAAACCTCATTAGTGACTTGGTACTTTTTTAGCGATGAAAACACTTTTTCGTAAAAAAAAAAAAAAAAACTATATATTAAGTAAAATTCAGAATTCATAAACATTAATCCCGACTCTCTCTCTACTTCTACTTCTCCAAACTTCAATTGGCAACGATATTTCTGATTGTTTTTCAAAAGAATACTTCTCCAAGAATCATAAATATATTAGTTTCTTAATCTATTTAGTTTGTTTTTATTTTTTTTTAAAAGGCACTAAAAGGAGTAGATGTGTAAATGCAAGGAGTTACTCTCTCTTATTCACTTTTACTTATCCGTTATTTTGAAAATAAATTTCATTTTTATTTATCATTTTTCACATATCAAGAAAAATAATTATCTTTTTCATGTTTACCCTTAACATTAATAATTATTTCATAAATTATTTTTTAAGTTCTAACACTAAACATTACTATTGACAGATAAAAATGAACGGAGAAAGTAAAAGTTAATTTGGGTACGAGGGGGCAAATGCATGCATGTTTGACCACATCCCAATCAGTGAGAGCGCACGTAAAAGTTAATTTTGTGTACTGCCATACGCCATCTCACGTGTGATCATCCCTCTTTTCACTCATTTACATATTTTCATATTTTATAATTTTAAATATATTACGCTAAATTTAAGATTAATATTTTTTAAATTAAACAGATTAACTATAAAAATAAAACAAACACATTAAAATAAGTGAAGTAGAGTAATTGTTAGGACTTGTTCAATTTCAAGTGATGTCTTTTAACTTTCATTTTTATAAAAAGTTAGGCATCAAACAAAAGAACTATGACAAACATTTTTTTTAAAATTAAAAACGAAAATTTTAAATCTAATATTAAGAGTTCGATTTTCTACCTCGCAGCAACGATCAGTCCATTTTGTTGGCGTAAACATGGCAAGTCGGACAATTTTAAGAGCTGACAGGTGGACTAGTGACTAATTTGCCCTTTTCAGTATGGCACACAATGTACAGTTCATTCCACGTCGGAATGATGAGCTGGAGATACTTTGCTGACCTGTATGAGAAAAGGGATATTTTCTCGATAAGCCGAAGATGTTTTCGTCATATCTAATCCTCTATTATATATGCTTCTTTGGCTATGAGTATATCTACGTATCTCATTTTTACATGTTTAAATTATCATTTCAATCTCGTTTATCTGTCAAGCACAAAAACCTCTCTCACCTCTTTTTTGATATCTTTATTTCTAATCTTAGTATTATTTTCATTATTTTTTAAAAGAAGAACATCATATTATTATTTTTGTTATTATTGAGAAGCAACTTTTTCAGTGATATTGATTTCACTTAATTACGAGCTGGTCCCCTTGATCTAACATTTCACTCTCTAACTTTTTTTTGAGTCTATTGATGTGAGTTGACATAAAATAAATTTAACTTTTTGTGCACAGTACAACTTTGGATGAGAGGCTCAGAAAAATGAAAACAACAACAACAAAAAAGGATTAGTGAAAATGATATGTAGAACTCAGATCTATCCAAAGTTGACATAGAAATTAAAGAATAAATCATACATAAACCAAATATTTTTGAAAATTCACCAAGTATGAAATTTAGAAATTTGTCTTGGCTATATATAATTAGAGAGGTCATCTTATTGTAGTGGAAAATTCAAAAGGGAAGTAAAGGAGAAAGCTTTTCTTTTTTCACAAGAAAGGGACCACTAACATGTCTTATTGATATATGAGATTTTGTGATGATACCACACCCCAATATAGTAGTATTTAATAGGATTGCGGTGTTTAGACTAACTTGCTCATATTTTAAATATTTAATTTTATATCTAATATAATAATTGATAGTGTGTACAAATAATTTTTTATATTACAAAGTCACTTAAAATAATCTTTATACGAAGAGAAATTTATTATTTTAAAATAAAACAGATTATATTTTATAGAAGATCAACGATGGATATTAGCTAAACTCTTGATATACTCTTGATGTAACATGACTACCATAGTCTATATATAAGCAACCCCTCTATTTTGAATGTCATATTGGAATACAACTAGCATCTTCATTATATATCAAAAAACTCTTTTACTAAATTTAAGAGTGTGTTTGAATGAATTTATAATTTATGATTTAAAAATACTTTTTTTATTTATCTAAATATTATATGACTGTTTAAAAATTGTTCTAACTTACATAAACACTTTAAATAAGTCAATTCAAACTGGCTCTAATTCTATATTGCACCACTTAAAGTGCATGATCTAGTCACATAAATAGATTTCTCTTGTTCTACCTTTTCATCTCCAATTATTGAGTCTAACCATACCCTAAAAAGGGGAGAAAAATAAAAATGAATTATGCTCCATATATAAACAACTTTTTAAGTACTTACTAATTTATTTTTGTGATTTTTTTTTTCTTTTGAAAAGTATCATCAAGTTGCTAGAGGAATAGTGAGACTTTTTGGCATAAAAGAAGGACAAGACAAGTGGCTATTCCAAGTTAGACAGAACCAGAAGAGTTATTGGGCTGGGCCCAAATGTTATATATTAGGAAAAAGGAGCTGCCAGGGCCCATACCATTACTAGTGCATGCTCATGTAATTTGCATCAACCAATAAAGTGGGACTTCAAACTTGTTTTTTTAATTTAATTGGGCCTGATGTTTTATATGTTGTACTCTACTCTTCCATTGCTTGTACCTCTCATTTTCCTTGCTGTATTAATTTGTGATAACAAGATCCGCTACACAGTGACAGATCCAGAATTTTCACAAAAATAAAATAAAGTGTTTGGACTCGAACCCTCTTAAACCACTGATCCAATCTCTAGTTTTGTGTTTAGGAAATTCAATTTATAATTAACTTGTGTATATTATGTACTTTTTAGTCGAGTGAGTTCGAATAAACCCCCTAACAATCCTTAGATCCGCCCTGGCTGCACAAAGCAACATTTACTAATGCTGACACAAAATAAGAAATACTCAAATGGGCAACAGTAATTAAGTCATACTAAAAAAAAAAGACTGAGCATATAGCTGTTAAGTTGGAAATAATATATCTCTAGTTACTTTACAAAACTTGCTTCTTTCTTGTTCACTTTTTCTTGTTTTAGACGAACAAAAGAGGCTATCAAAATAATAATAACCTAAAGTTCTTTTCAAACTAAAGAAACCATCTAAAATGTTATACTACCTACCAATGAGATATAAAAAGCTAATTTGATTACAGTAAAATATAGGTTGACAATTGACATCTTTTACATGAGTTTATCAAAACAAGTACAAATATACAAATAGATATTTTCAAACCAAGTAAATAAATCATTCATGATAGAATTCTAAGCTTTGAATCCATATTTAAATTTTTACTCCGCCTCTATTTCGTCTTAACAATAGATAATCCATGTCAATTATGGGAAATTTTGATTATCTTAACCTTGTTTATGTATTAAGATATATGTTCTTTTCATTGAATATTTTATTGATAAATAATGTAAGAGGTAGAAATCACGACAAATAATATGAGACAACTATGTATAGAAATCACGATAAATAATTTGAGTCGAAAAAGTTAAAAACAATACGGCTTTAATTAACTCAACTGAAACAAAATTGAAAACTATTTCCCATGAAAAGGCCCTAGTACAAGATGATTCCAATATATGCCATGGTAGGAGATAGACATGTCCATTTAAACTGTCAAATTTGATATCTCCAACTTGTGTGTACTTAAAACAGAGCTGAGGATAAAGACAAAAAACTCTCAGACCTCAGTCTTCCTGCTGCTGCACCATGTCAGTAGAGAGGCCCTCACTCACCTCATCCCTGACCAAATTCCAAAGCTCCTTTCTTTATTTCAAAATCAACCCATCTTCATGTTTTTCTCTCTCTTTTTAATGGTGTCAAAATCTTGAAAAGCCTCTGTAGTCCAAAGTTCTTGTTTTCTTTTTTGTTATGTTGGTAGAAAGTTTGCATTTTTAGCAGTTCTTGGTTTGTGGGGTTTTGAAAAAACTCTTTATTCCAAGTTTTTGTGGTTTCCAAAGTTCTTGTTTTCTTTTTTGTTATGTTGGTAGAAAGTTTGCATTTTTAGCAGTTCTTGGTTTGTGGGGTTTTGAAAAAACTCTTTATTCCCAAGTTTTTGTGGTTTTTTTTCTTATGTTGGTAAAAAGTTTGCATTTTTAGTAGTTCTTGGTTTGTGGGGTTTTGAATAAGCTCTTTATTCTCAAGTTCTTGTTGTTGTTTTTCTTATGTTTGTGAAAAGTTTGCATTTTTAGCAGTTCTTGATTTGTGGGGTTTTGAAAGGGAAAAAAATGGCAGAAGAAGAGGGTTGGGGTTGGCCACCATCACCAACTGGTTCACCAATGTACTTGACAAAAGATGATCATTGGACTCATTTTGACAACTCTGTTAATGCTGTTTCTTTTGGTTTTGTTGCCACTGCTATTCTCATCTCTATGTTTCTTATCATGGCTATCTTTGAGAGGTTCCTCAGACCACCTTCTCCGCCGGAATTGACTCCCTCCGCTGGTCACCGCCGGCATGCTGATATTGAGTCTCAGTTAGGGGTCAACCACAAACTTGGCTATCCTACACCCAAAGTTAGTGTTTCTGGTTTTGAATTAAAGTTATTTTGTATATATCAAAATGTCTTTTAATCTTGCAGTCTTAAATGCGTAAGGAAAAAGGTTAGAATTAAAGAGTAAAGATACATTTCTTTTAAACGAACTAAAAAAAAAGAAAGTAAAACAAATAAATTGAATAGGAGCAAATAGTCTTCTGCTAAATGTCAGTTGGATTAATTATTGTTACATTGACCATTTGGGGTTTTGAAGTTTTTGTATTGTAGCTAATGTTAATTGTAAATTAGGTTGGGAAATGATGAACAGGAAGTTGATGTTTAACCTTTCTTGTTTGGATTATTCATGAGTTGTTAGTATTTTACTTTTTTGTTTCTAAGAAAGATAATTTATTTATACAAAATATGTGTCAATGTATTTATTCTTTAGTCATATAGGTTTTAATTTTTCTCTGTGCTTTGCAGAATATATGTTAGTATTTGCAATCTTTAATTTGTTTTGCTGTTTATTAGAATAAAATCTGTCCCATCTAAGAAATTGTCATACAGGTTTCTTTACACTGATTAAATTCTACTATAATTGATATAACTATGTGCCATTTTCAGTCACTTGAATAATAATTTCTTCCCTTTATTTCCCTTTTTATTTTATTATTAAAATATTCCATCTCTTTTTCTCAACTTTTCAAATTCTTATGTTTTGGGTGGGGTGGAGGATGGGCTAAGGTAAATATCCCACAAGTTTTTGCAGAAACAGTAGAATAAATTCTTATTTCATAAATCTTGACTCATTTTCTCCAAGACTTGTGTCAGTGAGAGCATTTCAGAGGCTTAGTGACATTAATGTGGAATAACATATTTGATTCTTCCCATTAGTCCGTCCCTTAGTGGACAGAGTTATCTGGTATCTATTACTGGTGGGAGGTAGTAGGTGCTAGGTGACACGTATCTTGTGGAATTAGTCGACACCACGGTCATCTAAAAATGAAAAAAGTTGCTACTACTACTTTACAGCAGGAAACCCAAGTTGTGGAACTATAAAAGATGATAAATAATTTTTTAAGAAGTCTATGAATTATAAAACTATATATTTGCATGTGCATATTCTTCATATTGTGATACACAAGAAAACACTCACATTAATTTTGTGTTTGAAGAATGGCCCTGGCCCCTCTTCCATTTAAGAAGTTAGCTTTTCAGTTGGTCCCCTTTAATAAGATCTGGGGACTTTATGCCTACTTGTTGGTTTTTTGTTGTATATTAAGTCTTTGCCCCCACTCCTTGTTCACCACCTCCATTAATATATCCCATCACCAGTCACCATCAATGTTAATGATGTCCTTCATGGAATACTCCTGGAGTGGAGACAGGTTGCCAACCCTGAGAAAATCTTTGTTTTTCTTCTTTACTTTATCCAATTCATATTATATCTTTTGAGGGGTTTTTGCACATTTAGTAGTCTTAGGGTGTTTCGGTATGGAGGAAAACATTTTTCGGAAAATGCTTTTCCTTTTCCTTAAAAATAAGGAAAACGGTTTCCCTAGTGGAAGTAGAGAAAAACAAGTTTCACAAGTGGCATTCTGCATTAATTGTATCCTCCCTCGTTGTCACTGTCCCCTATCTCCCTCTCCACCTCTAATTGTATTTGTCTAGATTATATAAAGCCATAATCTAATATTTTAGGGTAATATCTCTTGCTTATTTAATGAACACAAAAAAATAAGCAAGAAACTCAATTTTTAAAAATAAAATAAAAAAGACATTATCCTTTCGTACCAAACACACCCTTGATCATAAAAGTATGTGTCTAGACTACCATTTACCTCTAAATATCTAACTTAATTAAAACTATAACTATTGGAGCAATATAGGTAGATTTGGCCTCAAAGCTTTGGTCTAGTAGTAAGGCACACCTCTTATGATGTGTGGGTTAGACTCACATCACAAGGTCGAATCTGACAGTAGACAACAACTTGGTATTTTGTGGAAAAGGATAGAGGGGTGGACTCATTGTCCACTGAATTTCTAACTGCGCACCACTAACCCTCGGAGATTTCAATGATCCTATAGAGAGATTTGGAAAAAAGAAAGTAATAAATGATGAAATGTGTTGCTAAAGCATCAAATATTTGAAATAAATTTAGTTTGCCAAAACGACTAATATTTGGGACAGGAGGAAGTAGTATATCTTCTCTCCACCCTGTATTACATGTAACTATAGAAAAATAGCTTCCTTTTGCTGTCATAACTAACAATTCTTTGTAGTAAAATCTTTTTTTTTTATGCTTAGAGTTAACACTTCCAATTAGCTTGCTTCTTTGCTTAGGGACCTTAATCATCTCTACAATGATATTTTTCCAGCCTTTTCTCCTAGTCTGAAATCGATTTATAAACCATCCCCAAAGCTTTTCCTAGACTGGGGCTTTCGTCCCCTTTCTCTTTGTCCTGGTGCCTTTTTGTATGGAATTTTACAACTTTTAAAATGATTAATCTTCTTAGTCCCTGCTAATACTTCTTACAGATGCACAAACAGCCTTAATATGCTTCAAGTTTAGATACTAGGTAGGCGTTTGGTTGCAGAATTGATTGAAATTCGGAAACATAATTTTTTGAAGTTGAAGTAGTGTTTTAACTTTCATTTTACTTGAAAAAAAGTAGTTATACTAGTATGAGTGGAAAAAGATTTTTCACTTGAGAAACTGATGAGTTGACCTTTGGGGGGGGGGGGGGATTTTTATGTGCTGGAAGGCACTCATTGGTACCCATATTTATCCCCGATAAAATAAAACATTCAGCCTGGATTCCACCAACCAAACATAATGTGAAATGTAAAAGGAATCATAGATGAACATGACAATTAACCTTTGGGAAATTAAAATATAGAAAGCTAAAGTGAGTCAGAAGGTAACATATTCTATTATCACACATAGTGATGTTCAGAGTTAGGTTGGCCTACAATTATTGTGTGTTTTAGTGCCCAATAAAGCAAGAAGAACATCAAGTAATTTAGCTATGGTTCATTGTTTGGTTGGCGTATGGATAATCCTTCGAAAGACTTGGATGTTCATCTCTTCGTGTTCCTTGCTTCTAGAAAGCTGAACTACACATACATATACAAGATCAAACACCTAGTCCCTCTTGGATAACATAACTAAGAGTGGGAGAATCTTAAAAACTTGCAGTATAGATATCTGGCAATAGAAAGATACAAAAGAGTTTGATAACAAGTCTTTTATCAGTTGTGATTTTGTTATATAGTTCCTCTTAATCATCTAAACACATATTATTGCTTTGTATTGAATTTTCTATGAAGGTAACACATGTGAAAACATTTGATTGCTTCAGGTATCTACAAATGCCAGAGAAGTTTCAGTCTTGATGCCAGGAAATGACATTCCAACTTTTATTGCTCATCCTGCTCCTGTACCTTGTCAACCGGAACGCAATCCATGGCCTTCCCATCAGCAGAATCCTATACCGTGTGTCATAAACTCCAACTCAAACGTGTCATCCTAGCTCTTCTTAACTTGATTGTGCAAACATCGTAAATGCCAATTTTATGGACTTATGAAGGGTAACCTGAGCATATATTTTGAGTTTCCCAGTTGGGATTTTGGGTTATGTACATAGAATTTTCTCAGCTGGTTTGCTCTTTTTTGTACCCAAAGCTTCAGTAAAGAAATAGCTAAAGAGGTTTTAGCTTGTCTATGTTGTCAATATGTTCCATTCTCCAGCATTGAATTATTCAAAATTGGTCTTCCCAAGTTACATAATTGTATTCTAAGCATATATACTCTTGGATTCAAACCTAGTTAACTGCTAATTCTCACAAAATCTGCTCCAAATTTTCCAATTTCAAAGAAAAAGCTGAGGATAGAGCAATACCGTTTGGAACCGGAGGCTATAAAGTACATTTCAAAAGGCCACTTTTTTCTTTCAAAATGCAAAAAGGACCCTTTGTGTATTTTGAAAGAAAAAGTGGCCCTTTTTGCTCCGGACTCGTATAAAGTAAGGAGATGTGAAGGAACATGAAACATTTGGAAAGAAAATTTTTAGTAAGGGTATATTCAGTATTAGCATATGAATTGGGCTAATGGGCCAGCCTCCAAATTTCATATGTAGTACAAAATGGGGCAAGGACATAAGTAGCCATCCGAACATATTCATATACACTTCTTATACAATATTTATACACACATATTATACTGTGTATCCACTAATTTTATACATGTTTTTGGGTATTTAGTAAAGGCAACGATCGAAAATATCCATCTCAGCGAGGATTGACGAATGGGTGTTGAAATTAGTTGATGAGACAATATTTTGGACAATGAAACCTCTTAAAGTGATTGATAAGGGATCTAAAATTAATTTGATATTATTTGGTGGAAAAATTAGATTTCAAACTCCTGACATTTGTTTAACCCATACATCGTGTGGTACACTCTATCGTTTAATGTCTTCCTTATCTTATGCTGCCAGAGTTTATTCTCTTAACTCATGCTTCTCTTGTATTCAGAAGATTAATCCTCCGGCAATAATAAATTTCAATTCAGTTAGTAATACTTGAGATCATCGTCATAAGAAAAATTATAATTACAAATTTATAAAGTTCAAATCTTGAATCCACCTCAGATCAAAACGAAATGCCCATTAGGTATTTGAAATTTAATTTATGAATTTTAAATTCTAGTCTTTTCGAATAACTGGATTCTATATTAATTCTTTCGTTGTCTCAATTTATGTGCTATTTTTTATTTCTTGGAAGTAAATTTAACAAATCTTTGAAGCTAAACTGAATTATATCAACTCAATATTTTAAAATTAAAATTTAAATATCAAAAAGTTATATGAAATATACTACTATAAGTTATAATTCGTCTCATATCAATATAATTAAAGGAAATAAATTAAAATATTTATCAAAATTTACATAATTTAAATTTTGACAAACAGAAAGTGTTAGAAGTAATCAATACATATCCAATAAATTTTTGAAATAAATATATAATATAAACAGAAACTACTGAATTCGATCAAATCAATAGAGAAAGCAATAATAGACTATATACTATTTTGAGAATTGTCAGAGTCAATGATTATGAAGCACGGGCCATCGGGGAGTGACTGGTCCAAAAATGTTGAGGAGTCGTTGGATTCTTGTGTTTTCTCTTTCAATTAATTCTCTCCATTCATTTTTATTTTTGACTTTCAATATAATCAATAAAGATTATTTTAAAATAAATAAATAACATTAACTACTTATTTTTCAAGAGTAAAGACGATTAAGACTCGTACGTATATGATCCCAGGAGTTGAGAACAAAGTGGCGAACGGGTGCGTAACGTGTGGGAATCTGTCGAACAGTTTGGGCCAAATCCCTTTCACAAAAAATGGAGAGATGAATATATTTATTGAATCTGTCGGGATTGACAGAGAGTAGGAGGAAACTATTGTGGGACCGGGGAGGAGAAAGAAAACAAAAAAAAAGGGTCCCTAGTACTACCATTTAGTACCATGGGATTTAAGGAGGGAATGCAAAATTTAGATTGAAAAGAAAGAAGGCTAAGGGTGTGATTGGTAAAGAAAACTAGTATTTAATATTGTAACTTTTTTTCTAGTGTTTGGTAAGTAAGTAGAAATATCGTAACTAATAGATATAATCTTCGTGTCAATGTAAGGGTGAATAGGATGGAATGTCACTTTACGGAACTTGCTTTCTAAAAGTCATTTTCCTGATTTTCCAGAAACTTGTTATCCTAGTCAGTTGAAAACAAAAAGAGCTGGAATTATATTGAATCATTGGTCCCAGTTTGAGCAAAATCCTTACGGTAGTCTAAGCACCACAGATAATTCTCAAGACTTGTTAATTCAAATCTGAATACCAATATTCCATAGCCATTGTTTTTATGAGCTAGCAACATGAAGTCTACTAGTGTCTTGTTGTTTGCATTCTTGCTGTATTTGAGTCGCTTCAAATGTGATTCTAGGAACATCATAACTTCAAGGAACATATTATCAAACAAAAGGATAACTCTTGTGTCAGCTGGACAGATATTCGAGCTGGGACTCTTCAACACACGATCTAAAGACGGAGAAGTTAGAAATTATGTTGGCATATGGTACCGGGTGAGTCCCGAAACTATTGTGTGGGTTGCCAATAGGGACAAACCAATTCCCATATCAGATGAAATTTTGGCTATTGACATTGATGTCGATGGTAATCTCAAAGTGTTGGACTCAACGAGGAACTCTTATTTTTCAACAGGACTCGTTAGTGCATCTTCTTCTAAGCGTACAGCAAAGCTCTATGACTCAGGAAATTTGGTTTTAATTGATGAATTGTCAGGCAAGAGATTGTGGCAAAGTTTTGACAACCCGACTGACACCTTCCTTCCTGGTATGAACATGGACAGTGCATTGAAGTTGACTGCTTGGAGGGTTACCCAAAATGATCCCAGCACTGGAAATTACACGTTTCGGCAAAGTCCAGCAAGAAATTTTGAGTACACCATACTACTCCAAAAGACGGTCCTTCACTGGAAAGGCTCTGCTCCAGCTGCTCATGCCAAACCCTTTAGTTTCAGTGACCTTCCCTCTTTTGTGGTGTCAATGTTAAACAATTTCAGTAATAGCACTTTAACTTTGGCGTCAGACTTTAATTACACAAGGCTACTAATGAATTCCTCAGGGAGAATACAGTTATATGGCTGGCGTAACGAGAGTCGAGGGTGGTTTCAGATGTGGTCAGAACCACAAGGTCCATGCGATGTGCAGGACATTTGTGGGAAATTTGGAATTTGCAACAGTGGGTTTATATCTCTGTGCAAGTGTTTGCCAGGATTTGACCCTGATTCTCCAGATGAATGGACGGCTGGGACTTATATTGATGGTTGTTCAAGAA
Organism: Solanum etuberosum; assembly: GCA_029582245.1. Lineage (NCBI taxonomy): Eukaryota > Viridiplantae > Streptophyta > Magnoliopsida > Solanales > Solanaceae > Solanum > Solanum etuberosum. The sequence goes on from JAJONR010009607.1 coordinate 14,624, forward strand.
AGTCAGTTAGTGGTTGCAACAAGAAGTCAGAATTCGACACATTCTTAAATATGCACTTAATGAAATTTGAGGAGCCAGACATGCCATATGTGGAGGCTAAAAGTGAAGAAGATTGCAGAAAGGGGTGTCTAAGAAACTGTAAGTGCTTAGCATATTCATATTTTGAACAACCTATAGCAGAGAGAGAAACTTCTAGCATGGGAACTGCAACTAGTTGCCGGCTTTGGACGAAAGATCTCAACAATCTTCAGGAGAACTATACTGGTGGCCTCAACCTCTCTGTCCGCGTAGCAATTACTGATATTGGTACTTCCTTTCACAATTTGCCTAACTTTGCAGGCCATACCTTATATAAATACTATAAGATCAGTATCAATTTTAGACAAGTAGAGATTTTTCTTCATTGGACAACCTATGTAGTCTGGTACAGATATTTTTTATCCAAACAGGCCTTCCTTTGCCAATTATTTTCTCCACCTCATCCCCCCTCAACCCCGAAAAAGAAAAAAGAAAAAATGTGAGTAAGCCATTAAGTAGAATAATATCTTGTTCAACTATAATGTGAAGACATGGATAATTGAGGTTCATGACAAGATTATCCATAATTATCATTTTGCAGGAGCAATAACAAGGAGAAATTGCAAGCCTTGCGGCTCAAACATTATACCTTATCCATTGAGCAGTCAACCAAATTGTGGGGATCCTTTGTATTATAGTTTCTCTTGTGATGATTTAACTGGAGAAGCACGTTTCCAGACACTGAATGGCTCGTATCCTGTCATTGACATAAATAAGGAAAACAGAACATTTGTAATACAAGTGCATGCAGAAATTGCTGGTAATTCATGTGATGCCAAAACTCAAGTTTTATGGCTCAATCAGTCATTGCCCTTTCATCGTATAGACCGGTGTGATGAAGGAAAATCACAAAACCTCAGTCCTGGTGGATTTAGAAATCAAATACAGATCATGTGGAAACCACCACCAGAACCTACTTGCAGAACTTCTGCAGATTGTGTGGATTGGCCAAATTCAAGTTGCAACATCAGGGAGGGACAAGGTCAGAGAAGGTGTCTATGCAATCAATACCACAAATGGAATGATTTAGCATTAAATTGTACCAGAGGTATGTTAAAAGACCAACTCCAGGCTCCTTGTTTTGTAATCTATGCTTGACTACAAGTCTACAGAGTCTTTAGTTGTTAGTCTAATCTTTACCTGGTCCTTAGCATGTAGTGCCACTATTATTCTTAGTGCCTAGTAGTCAGCGGAAGTTACTCTAGTTTTATGGTTAGTGGGTTGTTATGTTAACAGGAAAGTATGATCCAACGTACATGGTCTAGGATGTTTATATAAAGGTCATCATTTACCTTGAATAGATGCCACTGCTAAGTTATTTTCAGTAGCTATGTGTATTTTAATTCATTAAAAGCTCAACAGATTGTTGGCTAAACAGTCCAAAGATACTCTAAACATGGCGTGATATTGTCCACATTAAGCCAAACCAGCTTGATTTTTCTCAAAAGGCCTCACCACCATTAAGAGTATTACTACACCTTATATGTCTTATTTTTCCTTTTTCAGCAACCAATGTGAGACTTTGTTCGCACACCCAATCATCTCCACTTCAAACTAAGTTTCACGTGACTCGTTTTATGGGCTTATTTGAAGATTAACTGTGCGTCACCCATATCAATTGAGTATTTATGGCCACTGAAGCCCACTGACTTATTTTTTGTGTATGCATTTCCACAGCTATGGGTAAAGGCAGTAAATCGGCACGTAGACGTGCAAAGACACTAAGTCGTGCCCCATGCCACCATTCCGCCATATTCATACTCATCTCGCCGAACCATTGACTCTATTAGTTGTTAGGCTAGAACAACCCAAAGGTACTCTTAACATCGTGTAGTATTGTCCAAAAGGCCCCACACTATTAAGAGTATCCAACAATTTATGTAGCTTTCTTTTCTTCTCTACTTTCACGTGGGACTTTGTTCACACACACCCAATCTCCCTCTCAATCAAGTATTCATGGTTAACTTTGAGATTAATTGTGTATCACTCCCATCAACCGAGTATTTACGGCCACCAAACTACTGGCTTCTTTTGTGTGCACCTTCAAAGCTACAGGTAAGGGTAGCAAATCCACCTGTAGATGGGAAAAGACACTAAGCCGGGTCTAACGCCATCACTCTGCCATCTCCATACTCGTCCAGCCAAGCCACTGGCTTTGATACCAGTTGTTGGGCTAAAACAACCCAAAGACACGCTTAACATGATGTGATATTGTCCGCTTTGGGCCAAGCATGTAGAATTTTCCACAGAAGATCTCACACCATGAATAGTACAATTACACCTTATATGTAGCTTCTTTTCCTTTTCAACTATCAATGGGGAACTTTGTTTGCATACCTAACAAGGTGTGGATCACCACCCACAAATCCTTTTAGTTGTATCCTCCATTTTATTCACCTAAGCAAGTTTCAATTTCGTTTGGTTCAGAGCATGCAGGACAAAGAGGATGGAGTGGAGAGAACGCAACATCCTTGAATCTCAAAGTCCTGATTATTTCTGTCAGTCTAGCTGCTGGAACTATAACCATTTGCTATGTAATCTACCATAGAAAAAAGGTGGCAAGAAGGAAAGGTAACAAATAGCACAAGCTTTTATATATATATGTATGATATATATTGTGAATTTGCTGCTAATTTTGAACTTACTTTATGTAATGAGAAGCCAAGAAAATAAGTTTGGGGAATGGGATAGAGTACTTGTCCGAGTGTGGAGGTTCATCTAAATATTTGGTAACCGAAGATGATAAGAAACGGATCGATCTCCCATTTTTCAACTTGGAAAGCATACTAGTCGCTACAGACAACTTCTCAGATGCAAACAGGCTTGGTCAAGGTGGATTTGGCCCTGTTTACAAGGTGGTGGTTCTCACATGTACATTGTTTATTTGTACCATTTATAAAATCATCTTTCTAACTACAGCTAATATTGTACAGGGTAAGTTCCCTCAAGGACAAGAAATGGCAGTTAAGAGGTTGTCAAGTCATTCTAGTCAAGGTGCTGAAGAATTTAAAAACGAAGTAATGTTAATTGCCAAACTCCAACACAGAAATCTAGTCAGACTTTTGGGCTACTGCATCGAGGAGAACGAAAAGATCTTATTATATGAATATATGCCCAACAAAAGCTTAGACACCCGTATATTTAGTGAGTCTACTTACTTTTCTTCTGAGAACTTGGCTCCCCTCCAATATAGAATCTCTCTGGTTGGTTCAGTGAACCTCTAATTTCATTATACCTGTCAACATACAGATATAAGGGTCAATATTTATTTAAACTAAACCACCTCTTAAACCTTGTTAAACTAAACCTTTGCTTTGTTGGGGGTCATTATTATTACATTGGAAACTGAAAACAAGTATCCAAAAATATTGCTGGGAATTTCCTTTTGGTGTGGAAAGATTTTCTTATCATGGAGATCATTTGTCAATGGTGAAACAGTGAAAGAATGTATTAGCAAAAGCTTAGGAATTAGAATGCTTAATTTCTGTAATTGGTGAAATGTAAGTTCTGAGTGTGATTTAGTTGTTCTTTGAGTTCACTACACTCAAATACCTCGGGTACTAGAAGGGAATTAAGTTTCTTAAGGACACAATGTAAATTCAACTTTGATTTGATGGGCTTATTCTAGGATAGTTCTCTTGAGACATTTATCAAACATATTGTAAGCAAACATATTTGATTTCTAAAAAGCTGCTATGTAATGTACCTTCAATTGTTCTTTTGATCATCAATTGGTTTCGTTTTTGCTAATGTTGTGATTTTCTACTTGTTTTGCAAGATCATAGTGTACGCCCATTGTTGGATTGGAATATCCGCTTCGAAATTATATTGGGCATTGCTCGTGGACTTCTTTATCTACACCACGACTCCAGATTACGTATCATTCATAGAGATCTAAAAACGAGCAATATTCTATTAGACGAAGAGATGACTGCCAAAATATCAGATTTCGGCTTGGCCAGGATTGTTGAAGGCAGAAATATTGATGCTAAGACGCAAAAAGTTGCCGGAACTTAGTAAGTATATATATATGCTTTCAGTTTAGCTTTCTGCATAATATAATCGTCAAAAAGCTTATGAAATTACAAGTACATGGAGCTAATCGGAAAATTGTGCAATCACCTGTTTATAGAGAATCAGAAACCCTAGGAGCAGCCTTATTTCATGAACTAGCCCCTCTCAAATCTCCGATCAGGAACTCTTCATTGACAGTGTCACCGGAGCTAGATGGATCTTAATTACCGGCATGATATTGTTTCCCTGTAGTATCAAGTATCATCAACTCCAGAATTTTCCCCAATTGAGTTGTGCTATCATGGGCGGAGTAAATTATGGGGGTGAATAGAGGTTAAATATTAGTTATTATAAATATATATTTAATTTTGTATATTATTTCCCTGAAAAAAGAAAATTTGCAAGTCCTCGCCACAGGCGTTTACTCAAGGGCGTTATTTATCTCATATACATAGTGGGATACGTTATCCAAGATAATTAATCCTGAGATAACTTGTTCGTTTAATTGGGATTAATTCTCGTCTTGTGATATACAGCGGCTATCTTGCACCAGAATATGCATTGGAAGGAGTTTTTTCAATCAAGTCTGATGTTTTTGCTTTTGGAGTGGTTATACTGGAAATCATTAGTGGAAACAAAAACTTGGATGTTCTTGAAGAGACAAACCTCTTGGGTCATGTAAGTACCAAAATACTTTCTCTATTTAGAACATCACGTAATCTTAAACATAAATGTGAAGATTGACATATAAAGTAGGCCTTCTGTTCCAATTTATATGATGTTGATTGAATATTGGGCATCGTTGTTGACTCGAAATTAAATATAATTACAGGCTTGGAAACTATGGATGGAAAATAAGGCAATGGACATAATGGACCAAAGTCTAGTGGATACATTCAATGAAATTGAAGTAGTAAAGTGCATAAACATAGCACTTTTATGTGTGCAAGAAGATCCAGGTGATAGGCCAATTATGTCAAATGTGATAATTATGCTTGGAAGTGAAAGCATGCCTCTTCCAAGACCCAATCAACCAGCTTATGTCACAAGGAAAAATTACACAATAGGAGCAAGCACATCTTCCTCCTCTTCTTATAATTATAATAATTATTATTATGATTCATTCACTGGCTCTAAAAATGAGTTGACCATCACTGATATGCAAGGCCGATAGATATTATATAGTTGTAGTAAGTTTTGCGCGATGGACATGTTAAATAAATATTCTAAGCTTAGTGTGAATGACAATATTTATGGTAATAATGGCAAAATCGAATGACCTGTTTAATTATAAGTAGGTGGATCTAGGTAGAAAAGAGGGAATGCAAGGGCACCCGAACACTCGAGAAGAACTTCATGTGTAAATATCTCGAGTATATATAGAATATGTACTCCATTAGAATCTATATGTGTAAAGCATATATTGAATGTAAATATAGTAATTTGTATATTATGATAAATAATTAGGGTTAGCAGTTCTATTGTCGACTATTCTCTCGTATGGAGCACACAACTGAAGCAGATCAAATATTGATGCACTTATAGTAATTCTTAGTATTGGTAATAAAATCCTTGTTACTCCTCTAAATGTTGCATTAGTTTTCTTTTAATCTCTATATATTTGAACTGTTGAATTGTTGAAATTATTTACTATAGTAATAAAGTAAAACAATTTATTTGTCTTTTTCCTCATGTTTTATCATGAAAGTTGTAAGTAGAATAACTACAAATTAAAATCATGGCACAAAATTGACACCCATACTGTTATATATCTCAATTTTACAACTGAGACACTGCAGGTTGCAACAAAAGACATGAAAATTGAATATTGAAACACAGAAATGGTCCTATATATAGGGTAAGTCAACTTCACAAGTATGGGCTGAAAAATAACATTTGTGTGCCAAAGAATATATATACACATCGGAGATATGGGTAATATATACTGGGGAATTAATCTATAATATGATGAAATAGCTAACAACAAATTGACAAATTATAGTAACGGATTCATCTTCTTTTTTTCAGGAGCTATGCATAGATAAATAAATAGCACAAAATGTGGACCACTCACTGTATATATGGTCCAAATGATATATTATGTACTATACAATAACGGCTATAAACGGGATTTCCCCTCCTTGTTTTAAACTTCTACTATATACAGCCAAGAAATAATATTGTCTATATTGACATTTCCATTATATTTGAGGATGCTAGCAGATATTCAAGGATTAATGACACGTTTTGTTCAAGATTAGGAAGGTTTAATTTAGGAAAATATCGATAAAGCTAACAAAAAATGACTTTTTAAAATTCTCACATTTATTTGGAAGGTGCTTATTTTGGTATGGATCATACTAATAGGATGGACCAAAAAGGTTCCGCATCCAGCAAAAACTAGCGTGAATCAGCAGCCTGTAATTCTCGACTGAGGATTATTATTATTATCTAAAAATTATAGATATCCAACTACTTGCACAATCATGACAATTTTTTCTTGGTTAATATTAGCAATATATGCTGTAAAGGTAGTTGTGATAAATATGGTACTTTTAATCTTGTCTTGTGAACCCCATACATACATATATTAACCAGTTTAATTGAGATCCATGGATATGTACAGAGATTTGGTCAAAGTTTCACATTTGGGCTAACCAGCTGTGTAGAGCCATAAATATACAATCTTATCAAATTAAATCCCAACAACCTATTTGATCCATTCCCCTTTAGTACTCTCATGATCACATGCATCTTCCATTACCTCTTTGCCCTTTTTTATACACAACTAGTCCAATAATTTTCAGTACGTACAAGGTATATTATATTTAGTCCCCTTAAGTACACTGATATATTTATGTCCTCTAATTTTGGATGTATATAAGTAGGCACTTAAACTTATACCGTATACTCATTACTGTTTTGGGATAACGTGTTTGGATTTAATGTCTATGTGTACAATTTTTGTGAAAACAGCATCTAGTAATTAGTGGTTTTGAATAGTCTATTTTTGCAGATTAAAGATGAAAATAAAGACAAAAGAATCAAAATAAAGGAAGAGCGGGTTGGTACATGAGAATGTGTGAAGAAAATGAAGAAGCTGCTGACAGCCGCAGCCCATAAAGGCATGTGTATCTTCTTCGATTCAAAGTCTGTTACCAATTATTGTATCCAAATTTAATCCCCACAACAGTTGCTACTCTGTCTTCTTTTTTTTAATTGGCCGTAAGATATTTATATTGGATCTCGATTAAATTTGAATTCACGTAGAAAAGTTTCACATTGAAGATAAAGAGCTCTATAGCAAAGGCGACTTATACCCAAGAGGACTCAAACTCGAGAACTCTAATTAAGAATAAAAAAATACTTATCACTCCATCAGAACACCCCAAAATAGTGACCATATATCCAAACCAATCTAGTAGCTGAGTTAGGATTATATAAGTGACCATATATCCAAAACCAATAAAATAACTATGCCCAATTTCAAACACGTTGAAGTTGGCTATGTGAATTTTCATTGTGCATGTTTCATCTCATGTAATGTAAGTTCTTCTCATTGAGGATTTCTAATATTAGACATTGTTGAGTTGTTGTATCTTGGAGGGGACAAGTCAAGAGTAATATTTCTGGATTGATGTAGATTATGCCGTAGTGAGCTTGAATCTCCTTAAAGAGAGAACGAGATATGTGCGTCTTAACGTGAATATTTTTTTATTTTTTTTATTTAACTGTAATTTATTATATTTATGGTATATTACATCAAATATATACTACATCAATGTGACACCCCATATGAGTGGTGTTGGGTACAGAGGTGTGAGGTCGGGACTACTGAGTACTAATCCATAATCCAATCCAAGCAACGCCAGGTTCCAATTCGGACTTCAACTTGAACAATCATTCATTCACATTTTTCATTTATTACGTGCAAAATAAATCTTATTAGTATTTTAAAGTTTTAAAAGTCTAAAATCTCATAAACGTATCCATTAAAGTATGTGTTATATGTCAGGTTTAAACAATTCAAAGTGACACCGACAGTGCCCCCAAATCAGTCAAAGAATCATGAATGAAAACTAGCTACCTTGCAAGAAAATTGCTCGACTAGTAGATGTAAATTTAAATTAATCGAAATAAATATATAAAAAGAAAAGGTAGATAGACAGCATCATGTTAATGTCAAAATCTAATATTATAGCAATTTTTTACCAAAAGATTACATTAATTATTATTAATTTAAAGAAAAATGAAACATTCCAATGACACAAGTGGATTTTCAAGTGATTCATTTCCATTTGTCGGTGCCCAATTATTTTCTCCATTTCCATCTCTCTCATCCATTTTCCGGATCCGATCACCCAATTCGGATCTCACCCTTCCCGGCGATTTACCCGTTTTCCTCACCGACGGGCTCCTCCCTAAACCCGACCCGTATCCTCCATTCTCCGCCCTCATCGCCGGTGACCTCGATCTCCTACCGGAACATTCCCCATTATCCTTCCTCTGTACCCGAGATTCCCTTCCGGATCCGGATCTCACCCGACCCGGAGACGGATCGGATCTTCTCGCCGGCGAGTTTCCAACACTTCTCTGAAAGGAACCGTTCCGGTACTTCGCCGGTGACCGCTGCCGGACTTCGTTAGCGTCATCTTCAGCTGCATATCGCTTCTCTGTTACTGTTGCCGCCTCACTGAGAGTGCTGCTGCAGATCTCGGATACTTCTTCGGAAACATCATCAGGGTGGTTGAAATTAGGGGTAATGGGTTTCTTCATAATGTGATTTTTATGGTATTTTTCTTCCATTGAATTGGAAAATTTCGAGATGGGTGAGGATTTTTTGGGACTATTTTCATTAGCGTAGAGTTTTGATTTTGGAAAGGTGGGTGTTTCAGAGAGCACTTCTTTCACTGTTTCTTCCTCACTCTGTTGTGAAGAAGAATTTGATAGAGTTGGAGGTAGTAATTTGCTGTTACCACTGCTAACACAACAACCCATTTTCGGTAGCTAAGAAGAAAAATCCCTCTAATGGAGTTAACAGCTACCTCATTGTAAGACGGTGGTTATGCGGCGGCGATAATTTGGAGGGAAGAATGTGGTTGGGATTTTGGAAATGGAGAAGACTATAAAGAGAAGTGAGTCAATGAAGTGAGAATATTCATGTGAAGGAAGAAATGGTTTCCTTTAATATAGCAAAGGGGTGGCCCCAAAAAACAAATATAACTGAATAAAAACTTTGGTCTAAAAAATTTAATACTCCTACCTTTTGTTAATGATTTAAAAAAAAGCTTAATGACTAGGATTCATGTGTGATTATTAATTCATGATTTTCTTTCCACCTTCTACTTTTCAAACCGCAGTTGTCCACTATATTATTTTAAGATATCCAACAATATTTTTTTATTTTATAAAATCAATAGGTAATTTTACCTTTATTTTCTAATTTATTTTTATAGTCATTTCTCTATTACATTTTTTCAAGATATTATATTTATTATATTTAAGAGTGATATAATAAAATTATTTTTCTATTTATAATTTCTTAAGAATTGTGCAAAATCAATAATTTACGAGTATTATTGAATAGAATAAGTATAACATACAAAATATATAGAATCTTAAATTCGAAAAGGTTATCAAATAATTAAAAATATTAATAGCTTAATTAGTTGACTTTTTAAATTTTCATCACCTTTTAATATTCTCTTCCATAGTTTAAATAACTTTTTAGATATACTCCTTTTGTTCCTATTTACTTGTCCATTTTTTATTTGGCACATTTATTAAGAAAATAATAATTGACATAATGAGTTTACTATTTTACCCCTATTAATTGATAGAATTTCAAAATCAATTTACTCATAGGTTTTACCTTTTTCAAAATTAATTAATTGACAATAAATAAATAAAAAATGTCCTTTCTTGATTTATCAAAATGGGCAAGTAAAAAAAGAAATTGGACAATTAAAAAAGGACAGCTGGAGGGAGTATAAAATAGATGTTGAACCTCTTTTTTAGATTTTGAACCCTTCTAGTAAAAATTCTAACTCTATCACGGCTCATTACCCCCTTCCTACCACCCCTTTTTTTTTTAAAAAGAAAAAAAGCTTTATTGAATAATTTCATGTAAAATTTGAAGTAAAGTAATCACTTGCCAATTATAACAAAATTGTGACCCCAGCAAATTGAATAGCTTACAAAGAGTGGTACATCAGGCAAAAATAATAAACAAACAAATAAATAAATAAATAGATAAACCTTGGTTATAGAATAATATGGCAATATTTTGTCCCTTCGAGAATATTTCATAATTTTGAGGAATATGACCATTCTTGGGAAGAATTAATTTCCAGATGTCCCCACGTTACCTCCAAAATCCAAAAGATGAATTAAAAAAAATCAAAAAATAAAATAAAATCGAAAAAGATGAAGGCAGAAAAATAGTGTAATTTATTTTGTTATATACTCACAAAATTTTAATTAATTGAAATGTGTTTATCTAATATGACGCATATGTTAACCATTATCAAGTGATAGAGAACATATAATTTCTATGACAAATATCATTATTCATGTGTTTATCGATTTAAGTTGCATCATACATTTTCCTAACTCAGTTTAGAAGAAATGATTATTGTTCCATCACCATGATATGCATCTTAATCATGATTAATGTTGCAATTAGTAAAAGAGCAGAAGCAAGTTAAGTGTTTTTGGTCTATATATCTACTTATATCACATGTGTAACCAACCAGGGAACATATACATGTGAAACATGAAATTAGTGTAATGTGTCCATCCTGACGTTAATAGGCCAAAAATAAATACTCCAATAATCTTAATAACTAATCTTATTGGTTAAAGCAGTTTGGTTGGTTGGAGCTCAAAACCAATTACGCAAAAATTAATGACTTGTTTTATTTAAAAATAAATTATTCTAACTATAGAGTGATTAGTTTACATTTCAGACGTAAAATTTAGTTAATTTGGCCATCCATGTAATAATCCGCGATGAGGGGGCAGTGGGAAGGCTGACGACTATATGAGAGGAGGCTTTTGTTAGCCCTTGCTTTACCGAGATTGTTATGAATCGATTAAATTAAAATGCTTTCAACTATATGAGAGGAGTCTGAGTAAAACGCTTTCAACCAAAATCAAGTCTTGACGTAATGAACCTCTCCATAACGAGCTTTATTAGATCTTCAATAGGATCTACATTACTATCAGTCCACATCAATACATGAAGCAATTCAGACCCAATAAGAAATCCAACATATAAAGACGGTCTAAGTTAAATATACCATGCATGTATTTATTTAACTCATTTTATAAACCTTTAATATTAATCAACATGTAGTGAAAATTCCAACATTATGAGATTCTAATTAATTATGGCGCCAATGAATAGGCTTAAACTTAATTAACAATTAAAACCACAATAATTTAGGTATGCCTGTGTCTGCCTAGAATCTTATCAGACTTGACCAAAGTTATATTGACGAGTGTTTCTCTAAATAATATTTTTTTTCTAAGGATGCATGTGTCTGCCTTTGGTTTTCTTATTCTCTCTGACAATTATTAATTGTATATCTCATAAAATAATTACTTCAACAGAAAAAACAATAATTAGAAAATACTTGTTCTGCAAATGTTTACATTTATAATTACTAGCCACTGGAGGTGGTATTTACGTGGCATTTTTTGGGTTTCGAGAGTCAATTAATTTTTTTTTTTATTATCGTGAATTTTTCATAGGCTTCTTAAATATTATTT
>JAJONR010009610.1:0-25557 GCA_029582245.1 Solanum etuberosum
TGGCTAAGTTTAATATTTCTTAAAGACATTTGCATGAGTTATCCTTTGAGACTATTTCTTGTGTTTAAGACTTCCGCTGAGTAAGTAAGCCAGGCCAACGGTTCGCTTGGGGCCAGCAATGGTTCTCGAGTGCCAGTCCCGCCCAGGGTGTAGGCTCGGGGCGTGACACATATCACATGTGAGGCTAAGCTCAAAAGTCATACCATAAAATAACATGTATTTAGGTGGTAATCATGAAAACTATGTTTGAAATTATATTGTGATCTGATCATTGATGACTCGGAAAGTCATACTGCATAAATATTGATGACATATCTAGATGTCATACTGCTTAAATATTGATGGTATATCCGACTGTCATACTAAACATGAATTGTAGTGTTGTGAGACAGTGCTCAAATATCTCTTTCATAAAACATATCTTTACTTTTATGCATGTGACTTTAAACATGAGACAACCTACTTGAAATCATGCATAACCTGAAAATGCTCAAAAGTAGTTTTCATAACTTCATAAATAATCTTGACATATGTTTGGAGAATCATAATCATATAATAAAACATGTAGTTCATAGAAATTCATTGATATGCATGAGAAATCTTTCATAAAACTCTAATTTTTGCGTAAAAATCGTAGCTTGAAGAAGATTGGGTAAAACCCAATATTTAAACATAATTCGTTATATAATCAAAATATTATAGGCATAAGAGAGAAATGAATACTCTCATTGAAGCCTTACATACCTTAACTTTGAAGTTTGAGGAAGAATCAAGATTGAAATCTCTAAAAAAATTATAGGTCTTGTTCTTCAACGTATTGGGAAGAAAAAAAGGAGGAGATCGTAACTTATCAAATCGAAACGAATAAGGCTTTTGGAGAGGTTAATGGATATGGGTTGGGGTTTTGGGATGAGGATAGGACAAAAACACCCCCCCTAGAATGTGAAACTAAAAAGAAATTTTGGGAGCGTGCGTGGCCGCGCAGCTGAAGCCTTGATCGTGTGGCACTTCACGAACACCTAATAGTAGCACTGCCTTTGTCGCGCGGTCGTGCGACGGACGTCCATTTCGCGTGGCGGATCGTGCAAAATACGTAGTGCCCAATAAAATGAGCATAACATTTAGCACATAACTTGGATTGACGAACGGTCGAAGGTGTTGGAAAGACGGCTTCACGACCTTTCAATTTCTCGGTATTAGGCCACAAAAAATTCTTCATGCATTAGGAGTCCCTTATGACCTTAGTTCACATTCAATACACTTCACACACTTAAGAATTGACCTCAACACATATATATACAACTGGAAATCATCTGGTTCAAGCCTATACGCATATGGAGGATGGTTCAGATTTTTGCTTAGAAGTTGTGGAACGTTACACTTATCAACCTTCGAACCATTTATAACATATATAACCATTACTCTCACTAACAAAATTTATATGTAGTATTATTACTCCCACAACTCCAATTTCACCATGTCACATGTCTTCTATTAATCAATTTTCAAACATCGTCTAGGAAAAGTTTTATTTTCTATTATATAATTTATGTCTCAGTAAGTCATGCACACCAATATATTCGGAACAAGTATTTTAATAAAGAAAAAATTAAGACACTAAATTAGATAATATTATAGATAGTTAAACAAAATCAATACATATAGTGATAATATTGGTCAATAAAGACCGACCCACATGTGTAGGTAGGGGGCACGTGCAATCATTAACTTTGGAAAAAATCATGTACATATATGTATATTTGTCTTGAGAAACTGGCAAAAACTAGATATAACTAACCGTGCCTCCATAAAATAAATAGAATGATACTTGGTACGCTAGTACATGCCAATGCATCTGCCCTCGAGATCTAGCTTTGAGTCTAGCTAGAACCACATTTTTATTATTTTTATTATATGTGAGGTTTATTTATAAGGCAAAATGGTATGATGGATCAAATTTATGACGTATGATAAAATTCTTATCAATTTATACTCACTAACATATGCACTTAAAAAGGAATATAAAAGTAAAATTAGACCAAAAATGCTTCGATATCATTGAAAAAGCAGTTTCCATGTGTGTCAAGCACATCTATGATTTTGGAGAAATAACTAGTAATGGAAAACCCGCAATACGAGAGCAAAAACCTTCTGTGTGTAAGAAGAAAAGCTTAATCGAGTTAGGTAGGAGATCTATTAAGAGAAAGATTTATTCTAGAGAAAATCTTAACAGTTACATCCAACCCTCTTCCCCTCACTCTCCTTTCCCTAATATGAACCTTGAGCCCACTTCCATAGATCCTTGGTTTGACCTCCCGTAGTGGTCCTTGCTTTTAAGAAAGCGGAGCGGGGCCAATTTCTCGTACTTAGCTGGCGAGCGATCCCAGTTCGCGACAGAGAACAAGACAGCAAGCGAGCGTACTTTTGTTCGCTTCTTCTCCACCAAGCACGGAAGTTTAAGGATAACTGTAGGTCGGTGGCTATCTCTTCTCCTGTTGATTTTCTTTGTTTTGTCACCTCGCTTCGTTTGACTTTCAACTATGCAAATAAATAGGCGGGGCTTATCATTGCGTAAGAAAGAATTATTTTCTAATGAAATGACAATCTAGTTATATATGTATACGTGTCCCATTTCTAATCATCCTTTCTTGACTAACAAAAAAAATAAAAAGTAAGGAAAGATAATTTTTATACACATAATATTTTTCTACACGTGTAAGGATATATTGCAAGTATACTAGGAGATTGTAAGGAAAATTGTACATTATATCAAACTATTAATTCAAAATAAATGTTATAGCTACAATTTCATTTAATTTCAATTCGCAGCAAACTTCTTGCCATTCGCCTCTCTTCTCTCTCTCTGGAATCTCGCTCGCCACTCTCCTCTTTTTCAGTCATCTCTCAATCGCCTCTCTCACTTTATACAAACAAAAATATATAATTTGCGTTTGTATAAAGCGAGAGAGACTATATAAACAAATGCAATGCATATCTCTCCGTCCTATACACTTATAATTACAAATATCAATCTTCCCCTGCCCAATTCTCTTTTACCTTTCTCTCTCTCTCGCGTTATACAAACACAAATTATACAAATACAATGTATAATTTGTGTTAGTATAAAGCGATAGAGAGATTTGATATACAAATACAAATGTTTTAACTCGATTTAATTGTATACGAATTCAAATTTTATGCAGATATACAAACACAGTCATTGATACATATACTTAGTAGTTACATATATTCGATTCCAACAATTACATGATCACAAGTAATTTAACTAATTCATAAAAATATTATATTATGCAAGTAAAATAACATATCGAAGTTTTTTTGAAAACGGAATAAAATGTTTCTATTGCAAGATATTAACAAAAACAAACTCTTTCATAAATAATTTTTATTCGATATCTTGTATTTATATTGAAATTCATTTAATTCATATTAGCACCGTATAGGATCTCATTCGAGAAGAACAGCTTCTTATCAAAGATTTATTCTTATTCAGGATCCAAACATAGTTAAAATATATGCAAGTTCGATTTCATCTGTAGTATTTTTCTAACCTTTATTTTATAAGTTCTTAAAAATAAAAGTTATAGTTAAAAATATATAAATTATAATAGTTAATAGTTTAAAATATTTCAAAAATATATAAAAATAATATAATTTCAATATTATTTCTTTTCTAGATAAACCAAAAATCTCAGTGGTTTTCTTTTGTTTCCCTTTAATTAAAGAAGCATAGTCGACATCGTTGAACTTTGATTGATTTTGTACGTATTATATTGCTTGTTCCATTCAACTTCCTCTTCACAATTTTGCCAAAATTTTGTTTTTCATATTTTATTTTTAATATTCACTACTTATTTTAATTTATTTTAAAAAAAAATCATTAAAACTATACATTATGTAACAACAAATTTATGTATTTTTCAAAAATATGAAGAAAAAAAAGGTTATGAGTAAATAGAAGTGAATGAAGCAAGTAACATTATAAAAATAAATTTTTGAGAAAAAGAAACAAAAAAGATCTAAGGTAAAACATCTTAACACAAATTCAAATTTAATCGAATTTCAATATACATATCGATCGGTGGAAAAAACAAAACAAAAAAGCTAGAGACGTGAGGAAGGAGGAAGATTTATCTACAAAATGGTGAAAATGGGACTGCTAGTCCATATGTCGAGCAATAAAAGGCTTGAAACAAAATAAATTAAATATTAAATATACATAAAGTAATCAAAATATCCCTTTAATTTTATAATTTAAATATATTAAAATAGAATAACTAATATTTTAGTTCGTTTTTAGATAATATAAAAAAATACGAATATTCTATGTTCGTTTTCGTAGCTCTCTTTTGTTTTTCAAAAGAGCACTCCGCGGTTGACATTAACATCGTTCGACTTTTATAATTTTAAAATTACTTAAAATGTCATATTCATGATAATCTTTTGTATACCTCAATATTTTATATTATACACTTGAAAAATATTTATAAAAAATACTCTTTTTTAATTTCTTTTGTTATTTTTACTATCATTTTTTATACTAACTATTTTAGATTAATTTTACGATAAAAAGCAAAAGAATTGGATTTATATATGGTAAGCTTTCAAACAAGTAGAGAGACGTAATGAAGAGAAAGAAAGATTATTCAAAATGGAATATTTGAAATTTTTTTTATTTTTTATTTTTAAAAATTGACGGGATTAGCTAGGTGGGGGTTGGTTTGGGGTAGGAATAAACATATATTTGAAATTTTAAAAATTTTAACTTTTTTTTTTGGACGGGAAGGGTTAGGTACGGTGTACGGGGTAAGGTAAGGAAAAAAAATATGGAAGGATGAATTAGAGGAGCGGAAGTCATTTTCTTAAATTTGAGGAAAATAAATTGATTTGAAAAACGGTTTCCGAAACATTTAGTCAACCAAACGTGAAAAAATTGAAAAATATTTTCATACCGAACAATAAATCCAAATTCGAAAGTCGTGCTTAACACCAACCATAACCGTTGTTGGTTGCGTAAGCTTTCATTTGTTTCCCTTAATACAATGATCACTCCATTGTCGACACTGACATCTTTTTTAACTTCCATGAATTTTCTAATTACTATATCTATTGATTACGTGTTGCATTCATTTTCTTCTTCACAACTCAAATCCGCCATTTCTGTGTAGCTCAAAGCTCGTTACAAAAATGGCGAATTCCGGTTCTCTGAACCTAAACCCAGTTCCGAACTCTGATCGTCTCGAACAACTGAAACAATTCGACGAGTCGAAAATCGGAGTTAAAGGACTTGTTGATAAGGGCCTTACTACCATACCTAGTTTCTTCATCCACTCGGAAGAACCAAACCCGGAACCCAAAACCCGACCCGATAACAATCACTCCATTCCCGTCGTCGATTTTTCTGCTCCTCGGGAAACGGTCGTTGAACAAGTTCATCGTGCTTCAACGAGCTTAGGGTTTTTCCAGATTATCAATCATTCTGTTCCGGTCAGCGCTATAAACAGAATTGTAGGTTCGATTAAGTCGTTTAACGAACAGAATGATGAATTGAAGATGAAGTATTATAGTAGGGATATTACTCATGGAGCAGCGTATTCTACGAATTTTGATTTGTACAACTCGAAAGCTGCAAGCTGGAGGGATACGTTGCAGGTGAGATTGGCGCCTACTCCGCCGGATTGGGAGTATGTGCCGGAGGTGTGTAGGGAGGCGATTGTTGAGTGGGATAAGGAAGTGGTGAAAATTGGGGAAGAATTGATGGGTTTGTTGTGTGAAGGATTAGGAGTGGAAAAGGATAGATTGAAGGAATTGTCTTGTTTGGATGGAAGAGTTATGGCTGCACATTACTATCCTTATTGTCCACAGCCGGAGTTGACGAAAGGGCTGACACCGCATACGGATCCCGGTGTGTTGACGGTGTTGGTGCAGAATGAAATGACTGGATTGCAAGTGAAATTTGGGGAAGATTGGGTGGATTTGAAGCCGATTCCGGGGGCTATTGTGATTAATATTGGTGATATTCTTCAGGTATACTCTGTTACTTGCTTGTAATTAGATTTGTATAGTATAATTTGCATGTTTGGAGGATATTGTTTATGGTTTGTTTAGCACATGGGTTGGCCTCATTATTATTCTTTACTTAAATATTACAACTTGGTTCACAACATGAATGTTAAAAGTGGTCGTTTGGTAGTCGGTTAGAGTTATGCAAGTATTAGTTATTAATAATATAATATACAAATTTCATCATAATTTACACATGTATTAGTTATGCGGTTTCTAATTGCAAATCAAATGTCGTATTAGTTTTATATATGAATAACTTATTTCGTAACTAGCTACCAATTGTTGTTATACAGAAATTAGTACATGAATAAGTTGCTTCTTTACCTACCATACATATGTGCTAGTTGAACCAAGGCCCTGGGATGAGTCTAATCCAATAAGTTGAATGGTGTTTTATGCTTGAGATGAATTTTGTCGAATCCATGAACTTATATGATGATAAGCAAATTGGATCGAAATTGATTAAAAAATGCAAACTTATAAGACTATTTGTGTCTGGTGTCAATTATTTTTGGGACAAGGTTAAGCCAATTCCTAAACTTTTGACTTTTAGGTTAAAAACTTGTCCTAGGTGGTTAGTAAATATTTGACGAATGAATTTTATCAAGCTTGTGAGCTTACTGGATGAATTTAGTCATGTTCTCATTTGGCTACGTTAAACTAAAAGCAGCTTTAGCTTTTGGACTTGGACCAGGATTGATTCGAAAAATGCAAAATGTAGACTTTATCCAAGTTCAGATTCAATTCTTTTAGGATAAAGTTAAGACCATTTCCTGAACTTAAGTGACCATTTAGGTAAAAAGCGTGTCCATGTCTATGCTGTATTCTGCTCTTCTTTTAAGCATATAGGTATGTTTGACTCGTTTATGCGCGATTGATAGTTATCTTTCATTGTGGTTTGGTTTCTGATTATAAAACCTATGGGTGCATTATGGAAGAGGTGAGGGGGTGAGTGGTGATTAATGAATGATCTTGGTAGGTGAAAGAACTCTTTAAGTTGCTTATGAAAAGTCCTACATGAGACAGCCTCAATGCCATTCAAACAGGTTATTCTGTTTATGTTTTGTTGGATTGGCTGATAAAAGAAATAGCTTTTGCTTTTCTCGAATAAGCATTTGCTTACCAAGGAAAAGAGAAGATTGGGGATGAATCTCCTGTTCTTATATGACACTAAGATTTTTCAGCGGTAAATGTGTGAACTTGGAATATTTCACACCCACTTAAGAGTAACTTGTAAGGTCGAATTTTCTAATTGCTCCAACTTTTATTAGTTGTTAGCTTTAGTAGATGCAACAAATTTCAACTTTTGGACGTTAAATTGAACATGTTTTGTCATTACTGGGAGGGTTAAAAATTGTTCATTTTATGGCTCACATTGTGTGGATTTGAGAAGTTAAATTGCCTTTACAAAGGTGTCATATTAGACCAATACAAATCATTTACATCTGTTTCTTGACTGCTCTTTTTCCAAGGAATTGTAACATGTATTGTTTAGTATCTTTGAGGAACACTTTATATGATCCCTATAAACTCAATGGCTCAATCCACACTAACATAAAGATGCCATTTTAACAGCCGTACCAAGTATAATAGAATCTGTAGCTGAAGTATTGTGCATTAGGTGCTTAACAGCTGAAGTTTTAGGTTGCATTGCAGTGGCAGATGATTTTCAATGCTGGTACCCTTTGAGACGCTTAGGATGGAGTTCTTCTTATTTGAGCATTTTCCTTTCTTGTAAAAGAAAGCTATCATGTTTGCATTTTTCTCATTTTTGACTCTTGTGAGAAAGGCATGCCTACATGTTCTCCAAGTTTAGGTATCCAAGACTAGCATGCATGCTTGTAGGGTTCAAGAGAGTAAAAATTTGATTTTGCATTGCTATTGACCCGAAAATTTCATTTCAATTGCTGAATGTTGGCATACATGCTGGTTGAATAGGAAGTTCATTCGGTAGTGTATTTGTTCTTGTAATGTTTTGGTATGACATTTAAAATTGCTGTAGAACTTTGTTGGTCAACAACAGTTCTTTGCCTTGTGGTTCGGAACATGTTCAATATCTAGGAAAACCTTATTTTCTTTCTCATTTTAGCCTTCCACTAAGGTCTATCGGAAACAACCTATGCCACAAAGGTAGGTGTAAGGTTTGCATACACACCATCCTCCCCAACCCCACTTGTGGTACTACACTAGATATATTGTTGTATTTTAGCCTTCCACTAAAGACGAGCTATTTTGATTGCATGTGTACATTCTGATGCACCTTTGTCTTTCTGGCATGCCTAAACTAACTCGCACCATGACTTCTTTTTGGAATTCATGTTATTCAGCAAGAAGCTTGGAAAGATAGTGATGCTGCATATTTGTTTTTGATGAAGACTTTGATTCTTAATATTTCAACCAAATAATTGTCATTCTATAGACCTATCTTTTAATTTCTCCCTTGAGCTCTATCTCCTATATACTCTTTCCTTGTTGAGAAATGTTATTTTGGGCGAGTCACAACCAACAAAAAATGGGTGAGGGCGTCTTCAGCTTTTGATAATTAGTTTGGTGGGCTCATTTACCGACACTTGAGTTAATGTGGGAAAGATTTTGAGGGACAATTGTGTTTTTAACTATGCTAATGCATGGATTAAAACCTCTTGCATTGCTCATACCATGATTTTTCATGTATTAGTTATACATAGCATAACACCAAATAGAGCATATACATAGATTGAAAAAGTTTACCAAACGAAGTATTAGTAGGCACACAAGGGTGTGGCCTAGTGGTCAATGAAGTGGTTGAGAACCATGAAATCTCAGGTTCAATTCCCAGCGGAGACTAAAGACACTAGATGATTCTTTCCATTTGTCCTAGCCTCGGTGGACATATTTGTTGGTGGGAGGTGACCGACTGGCAGGCATCCCGGGGTAGTAGTGGTAGACTCAACTGAGACCAAAATGCTGTGTCAAGAACAACTATTTATATGCTTAATTTTGACTTTTGCTGGTGCTATCATTCTGAACATAGTCTGGTTCAATGCGCATCTTTTTTATTTCTCATGCTTCCTTAGAACAATATGTATCATGATGAATCGACTTCACTTTTACAGATAATATCGAATGATGAATACAAGAGTGTGGTGCACCGAGTTCTAGCCAACCCTTTTCAAGAACCCCGCGTATCAGTTGCCATCTTCTTTAATCCAGGCCAAAGAGAGAACTCATTTGGACCTCTCCCTGAACTAATATCAGATGAAAAGCCAGCCGTTTACCGCGAATTCATGTACAAAGATTATATGGGGAGATTCTTTTCAAAGGAGTTGGATGGGAAGACTTTGACAAATTACTACAGGGTTTCAAATCAAATATAACAACATCTTCTTTATAGATGTGTTGCATCAAATTACTGTTCTTATACATATGTTGTGGAATAAGAATACTGTTAAGTAGAAAATTTCATCAAACATATATATGCTTGTCAATGTTCTTTATTTAAACATGTGTGGCGATATCTATAATATCTATCTTGATTCTCTTTAATTGTTATATTGTCGTTCTAAGTTCTATTTGCAACCCTTTGTACTGGCCATTGTAGCACGTGTCTCGCCCAGGGGCATAGGGGTATAATGAGTTGACATATCTAATTTATTTAATTATTTTTTTTCAGATTTTTTTTATATTCTTGTTTATAGTGCATTCATCATTGAAATCAAATTTCTCACACTTCACATTTTACTTCTTGCCCTCAGCATTTGGATGAATTAAGATTCACAATGGTGAATTGAGGTAGAGTAGACCGATGATTTCGTACTCATTTTTGTGTTAAGGCGGAGGTGGTGAAAATGGTAAGAGTGTGTGGAGTAGAGGATGGGTAGAAAGGGTTGGGGGATCAAAATATCAGTGTCATGTCTTGGACAGTCGGGAAATATTTAAACTTTTTGAACGGATAATACGATGGATGGTAATATTGATCCTTTTCACTTAATAATTCTATGCTTATACAAATTTTACATTTTTCAAGAACTCAAATTTATTGAAATATTTAAGTTTTATTCTGACATGATATATATTATATTGCATTGATATTTTCTTCACTATCAATAATATAGTATGTACGTCAAAATTAACATCTCAAATTTTAGTTGACCTACCATCAATCATTTGATTCCAAAAATCAAGATAAATGAAGTATTACGAAAGAGAACAAAAAATACACAATTGCAATTGTTGGTGCATCAACATCATACCTTTTTTTGATTCTGAAGAAAGAAACTATAATTGCAATTTCTCCAATCATAGTTTCTTTTCAATTAATTTATAACTATAATAATAAAATAACATCAACGTGCCATTTTTTTCTTGTCTCCTTACTTGATTAGGACAAATTGAATAACAACATTTTTATAATTATATTATTCACACTCTTATTTGAAGCATCCCACAATAATAATGCATCAAATTAAATTTACAAGTAATTGATCAAAACATTTCACAAACTTCATGTTCTGTTTCAATGTTTCAATCTTGTAAATATCTTTATTGGATCTATATTGCTACAACACGATAAAGTGAGGAATAATAATTAATAATATGGCCCGTAAGGACGATCAAGTTAGTCAAACCTGTAATATGTCTCCTAAACATGATTTTTTCTTTGAGCTCGTCGCACAAAATTTGCCTAACGACAAAAATAAATGGTACTATGGTCACGTTATGTCGACAAAGGACCCACCTCAAAGACAAATTATTGTGATATTTTTTGCTAAATGTATGGAGCTATTTTCCACAAGTGTGAAACATATTATATAGACTATGTAACCAATTGTTGGTGTATAACTTTTGACTAGTAATTGATTGCCATAGTCAACTTCATGTATAACAACTACTGTTTAATCGAATATCTAAATTCACATTCTAATCAATTAATCATAGGTTAATTACATTAAACACATTTTGTAATATGGTTTAATTGAGAATATATTTCTTGTATTTTGAAATCAAGCACTAATATCCCTATAATATGAATATTCTACACTTATTATAGCCCCCTATGAGACATGTTCGTAATTAAGGTTTTGTTGATCATTATTCAGATCTTACTCTTTAAGCATATTATTTTTAAAGTCAGGATCTTAATCATAATTAAAATTTATAACAAAGTTTTAATATCATTTATTCAAAATTTCTAAAGAAATGACAGTTCATCATTATTCTATCTACTTTGATGATTACTAATTAACTGTCATAACCGTTGCTCATCATTATCAATTACCACCACCCATCAACCACCATCCTCAGTCAAAACCATCACCATAGAAAATTATCACAATTGATCATCATCATCATTAGTTATCATTAACAATCATCGTCATCAGCTATCACTATCATCTATCACAATTATGAGTCACACCACCACCATTGATATCAACGTCAATCACCACGATCAATCATCATCACAGTTACCCACCATTTACAGTCATCACCTTCAACCAAAACTACAATCATAAATCGCTTTAACAATCACCACCCTCAACTATCATTATATATCCCATGCAACCAACATTAGAATCACCTTCACCATTAGTTGTTATGTTATCAGACGACGATCATCATTATTAATCACTATTGTCAATCACTATTATTAGCCAACACCATCTTAATCTCTACCCACAACCTCTACTAACCGCCATATAATTTATTTAAAATATTTTCATGATATTTTATATTTAAAAAATTGTGTTATGTAACCCAAAGTTAACCTTGTGTTGATGCACAGTTTGGCCATAGAAAACACATGAAATTCATACTTATTATTTCATCTTTATATAACACATGAATTTCATGCATTTTATATGTTCAACTGTGCATTAACACTAATATATCGTTCGACGTTAACTTTGGTTACATAATTCCGTTTGTTAAAACGGGGTTAACCTATTTATTTTCTTATTTAATTAATTTATTTGTTTAGTTTAAACTTCACATATATAGAATTTAAGAAAATGTAAATGATAAGACTTTTAAATCTCTTATAGTCTTAATTAAACTAATGATATATAGAAGGTAATAAAATGCGTTTCAATTTTGTGACCTTAAAAACGATATATAAAAATTAGTTGGAGTTATATAGTAATCAAAAAATGAAAAGGCCAATAGTTTTTAAACGGACCAAAAAATAAAGTATTGGCTTTTTCATTAAAGAGAAATAAATCAAAACGAAATACTCCCTCCATTCCTATTTATATGTTACCATTTTGGATTTCACATGCATTAAGAAACTAAGTAAGTTTACTATTCTACCCTTATTTAATTTTTTTGGAACTCAAGTTTTCAATCAATGAATATAAATTAATTTATTTTGATTAATTAATTTAACCAATGAACATGAATCATTTACTTTGCTTTTCGAAGTTGGTCAAATGTATATTTTCAAGGCTAATAACTCACAAGGGTACAAAGGAACAATATGGTAATTTATGCATTGATTTTATGAAATGACAAGTATTATGGACCAACTATTTATAGAAAATGATGACATATAAAAAGAAACGGAGGAAGTATGTTACTTTTTCTAGTCCATATTAAATGAATTGTTAATGTATAACACATCTTTTAAGAAAGATATTTAAAGACAAAAATTAAAAATTATTTTTCACTATTACCCTTTTAATTATTCTTCTCGAAAATGTAAAATAATTAAGAATCTTATTAAAAAAAGAAATAAATATAATTTTTTTTAACAATTCCCTTAAACTTAAAAAAAAAATCTTAATAATTCACTTAACATGAACGGGAGAGAGCGTATTTATTTATTTTGTAAATCCATTTTCATTATAAAAATAATTTTTGTTTTGCACTATTTTTGTTTAGGACTCCACTTACAAAAAAGATGTCCACTTTTGGTACAAAGCTAAATCTGACAAAGATTTTCTCCTCAACTTGGGCATAAAATGACGATGCATAGAATCCCCAAAGTGGATATGCCAATAACTCAACTATCAAATGAAACGGCGGAATGGTTGAAATTTCTTTATTCTGTATTAAAATTTATATCTTTAACAAAAGTTTAGATTAATTGTTTTAATTAACATTAAATTAATTTAATAGTTTTTATATTATTTAAATCATAATTTATATTTATCTATTTGGTTAGTGTCGATTTCCTTTTGTTTAATTCGATTTTCAATTTAAGAAACCTTATGGTATGTTTTTCTTTTCTTTTTCTCCTTAATAATTAGAAAATAATTTTCCGTTATTATCCTTTTATTATGATAAATATAATTTTATTAGATTATTGAGAGAGAAATATTGGAAATATTCTTAAAGTGGAATAAATTATTAGTTTTATTCTTAAATTATTAATAACTTTAAAAATATATTTCTACTTGATTAATTAAACTTAAATATATCTCAATCTGTCACATAACATAACAAGTGGTCTTAAACTTTTATAGGACCACCAGAAGGACATTTTTAATTTAAAAAAAACTGAAAGAAATGTTAAAAACACCTCTAAATTTAGTGAGTATATAGGAGTGTATTTCACTTGGGTTGCAAAATTGAAGTGTATATAAGTTCAGTTAATAAAAAAAAATTGAAAATTATTAATAATTTAAGAATTAATTTAATAACTTACGTCAAGTTTAGAAGTATTTCTACGTACGTTAAAACACCACGTACAAAAGTGCAACGTGGCAAGCACCCAGATGCTTAATCTGTAGCTGACGGCCGCCGACCAATCTTAACCCCCTTAGCTGCCGTCTCAGCCACGTCACTGTTTTCATTTTTTATTTTATATTTTAACTTTAATTTCTTACAAATATTTCCGGAGATATATAATCAGAGTCGATAATCTTTTGAAAATAATACGTCTATTAATATGTTATTATTTTCAAATTTAATTCGTACATTATATCAAAATATATTATTACTGTTATTATATATAGAAAAACTTGTCATAAAAATACTAGTATATCAATTAAATCCTAATTATATCATCCTTCTCATTATATATTTTTTTTTCAAGAAAAAGATATACACTTCGTTGACAAAACCATAATACTAAATAAAAGGAAAATGGTAGCTATTCAATCTGAATTTAATTAAGTTGCCTTAATACTTTACTTTTTTTTTTTTAATACTTTAGGAGTGGGTTGGTTGGGATACAAAAATTAAATAAACAACTTGATTTCCTGCCTTTTTTTTAAAATTAATTGTCTCCTAATGACCAAGTTTACAAATGATGATAGTAATAAAGCAACAAAACATATTACTCCCTTCCGTCCAAAATAAGTAAGTGTTCGTTTGAATTGACTTAATTTAAGTGTTTTAAGTAAATATAATTTTAAATTATTTTTGGAGTGTTTTGATAAATTAAAAAAATGATATTTATATAAGTATTTAATTTAAAATTTAAATATTAAAAATAAGTCAAAAGTCATATAACTTATAACTTTTGACTTATAGTAAAAAATGATAAGTCAATCCAAACAGATTTAAATTTCTTTTCATTTAATTAAAATAAATGAATTTCTCAAAAATCAAAAGTTAATAAAAAAAAATTCCCAAGGTTACCCTTTTCTCTTTGACCCTTTAATTAATGTAGAGAGATATGTCACAACTCACCGTTTAAAAATGTGCTAATCTGAACAGGAAAAAGTAATAAATTAATTAATTGAATTAGTCAAAAGAAGTTGAAATGAGCGGCCTTAATTAAGATAATCATCAAAGCAAAGAAGCAATGTGATAGATACCTAAATAATGATTATTATTTCAAATATAATTATCCAACCACATATAATAAAATAATCTAAAGGTAATTATGTAAGCCAACATGCCAATTTTATTTTATTTATACAATATTGGAAGGGTCCTACAAGGAGTAAAATTTACTAAATAAACTTAGTAATAATGTTAACATAATTAATCATGTAGTATTAGCCAAGTAAAAAACGATGCGTGTAACAATAAATAATTCTAGTGCCTTACTAAAAAAATGTGGTTTTATTACACGTGGCTGATTTTAATCTCTCACGCTTTGAATAAATTGTTTTCGAAATAGAGTAATGATAGTTACATATATTATGAAAAATTATTAATTTCGTACGACCAAAATATCTAGGAAAAGAAAATTTTGATTGAGTATAAAAGTTAAAATAGTTCTTTTTTAAGTATGTATTGTCAACTTTGGTTCTTCAAGTTTGTTAAAAGAGAGAATTATTAAAATATCTTCAACTTAATGTAAATTATTAATTTCCTTCTTAAAATAAAAATACTTTTTTACTTGACTATAAATTTAGATATTCCTGATCTACCACATAATATAGCAAGTGATCTCAAATTCTTGTAGAAGCAGGTGACTTTTAATAAAAAATCGAGAGAAGTGTTGAAAACATGCATAGACTTGGCGAGAATTCAGAGGTACATTTCACTCATGTTGCAGGATCAAAGTGTACTTTTAAGTCCAGTTAATCAAGTTAAGGAATGTTTTTAAGGCTGTCAGTAGTTCGAGAATAAAACTAATAATTTACGTCAAGTTTAAAGTGTTTTATTTACTTCTCTCTTATTAAAAGTCAACATTTTTAATCTTCATTAAATATTAACAATTTATATTCACTAAATTTGATGATAATTAGATAATAAAATGACTTAATCACAAGTATAAAGTCTTATCAAATTTTAAATTATATAACACAAAAAATTGCAAGTAGACAATAAAAGATAATGTAGATCATATTTCAAAAAATTATATCATACTTTAAAAAAC
This sequence comes from Solanum etuberosum, assembly GCA_029582245.1. NCBI lineage: Eukaryota > Viridiplantae > Streptophyta > Magnoliopsida > Solanales > Solanaceae > Solanum > Solanum etuberosum. The sequence continues at coordinate 15,839 of JAJONR010009610.1, forward strand.
AAATCAAAATAGCAAATAATACAAAAAGTATACCTTTATACGTGGGTTCACACTATATTTTTTTTCTTCATAATTTCAAATTTAACGGAAAATATTTGATAATTTTTTTTAACAAATTATAACCATACACGTGGCTAAAAAACAATGCCACGTGGAGAGAAGCCAGATGCATTATTTGAAACGGCCGGCCGCCCACCGCTATCAAACTTAACAGCCTTAAAATGCCATATGAGCCACGTCATCATTTTCTGTCTCAAATGATAGTGACATGTCATCTTTTAGGCAATTATTAATTTCATATTTTACCAAAATATCTCAAGTAGACAATGAAAAAAAGAGGACTTGAAAGGGCAAAATATCTCATGTACCAACTAAATAAGCTTGGAATCTTGCATATTATTGGAAGTAAGAATTCGAAATTTATAGATTTGAAATTATAATGTTGTTAAGTTATTAAATTTTAAATTTGATAAAATTCGTATATCACACTCTGACTTTCTCCTTGATTTTGGTATTTAAGTAGTCTGAGTGTGTTATATGTGGAAGATATATTTAGTGTAACTTCCACAAATGAGATTCAAAGAAGGAAGTGTGTTTGTAGATCTTATCCTTGTAAATTTATTATTATTTTATAACCTTCGACTTAAAGTAAAATCATAACAAAAAAATTCGAAAAAAATAAGAATAAAGATAAAGAAATAAAGATAAAATGCTAAAGAAAGCATGCCAAAGCAACTAAAAACGGAACAGTCACTACTACAATGTACTACGATAATCAAATTGGAAAAGTAGTAAATAGTAACATAAATAGAGTACTAAGAAACTCTCTAGGGTAATACTACGATTAATAGAACAAAAGATTAGGCGAGAAAACTCTAAATTATCTAAACTATATCCTAATCTATGTCCTTTATAATTTTCTATCTAATATCATGTCTTCGATAAGCTGGAACTGCATCATATCGTGTCTAATCACTTCTTTCCAATACTTTTTTGACATATCTCTAATGCAACCATCTATAGCCAATTTTTTCCATTAGTGCATCCATACATCTCCTTTTTTTTCCACATGTCTAAACAATTTCATGAGTCTTGCTTCCCACACCTTATATCTTCACCGCAATCACTTCTATCTTATTAATTATAGATATCCTCATTTCTAATTTTATCTCTTTTAATATACCTATACATCCATCTCAACATTTTCATTCTCATCACTTTTAATTTATAAAAATATCTTTTTTAACTAATTAACATTCCGCTTCATACAACATAACCTATTTATCTAACGATCTGTATCAGGTAGATGAGTCAAATTTAAAGAATCATCTAAAATGGACTGTTGAAAAGAGAGACATTTCTCTTTTAACATATTGACTGCAGCCACTCAATTTTGAATATTAGAAGTTGTCTTTACGGCAATTTGACTTCCACATTAATCCAACTTAATTCTAACACGTATATTAGCTTAGTTTTTCAAATAATAATTACTTTGACAGCAAAATAAATATTTTTCTTTTAATTTGTTTGAGTGGATAAATATTATTCCTAATATATTGAACAAGTTCAATTTATTCAATTATTATAAGTTTCATAAGAATAAACATTTAGAGTCTCAATAAATTTAAATTTATTTTAACTTTACCTTATGTTTGTTTTAGACGAGATTTTTCTTAAAACATATTTCAAAAAATAACTCTCGTTCAGTTTGTAAGTGATCATAAAAATTATTATTATTTATATTGCAAACATCTTAAAAGATTATACGCAATAATGTTATTATCTATTTAGATTGATTGTCAAGCATCTATAATTTTAATATTTTTTTTGAGTGGGAAATTTAGTAATTTTGTAAAACTACTAGGGCATTTTTGGCAATACAACCTGATATAGATCTCGTCATAGATACGGTTCACCAAAAGGAGCCATCTTGCATTATTAATTTCAAAAACATAATTTCCCTTTCACATTATTAAATACATCTTTGTCCTATTTTTTTTAAAGCACCTTTTATTTTTTGACAATTCTGTAATAATTTTCATATAATATATTTAAGATTATAAAATTAAAACGAAGAATGCATATAATAATAATTTATTTAGAAATAGAAATTAGAAAAATCTAGAAAAAATAGAGACTCGTGAACAAACTATTAACCAACCATGTCATTTTCACCAATCTTTTTCTACCTATAAATACAACCCCCATACCTTCTGAATTTCCCAACACACACACAAAAAAACACAAGTTTTGATATTTCTGTTATTAGCAGAAATGGAGCAGAAACAAGGCAAAATCAACAATAATAATAATAACAATTTGGATGATGGAGTTGTTATAATTCATAGCCAAGTTCGAAAAATAAGACAAGAAATGGAGAGAATTAAGTATCCAGCTCTACAGCAACCGGAGATCACCGGAAAACACCAGCAGCAACGATCGAGATCGCCGCTTGGATTAACTCATAGGCCTATTTCTGTTGGAAGTTAAACTACTTTTACCGCTTAATTCAAGGTCGTGATGGGATGGTTAGGATTCATCCACCTTTAATCAGAAGACTCGAGTCTCGACAAGTTTTTTTTTCTCTTTTTTACCTTTATACCAAAAAAAAAAAAAAATCATAGTTTTTTTCTTCTTCTATTGATTTTGTATATATAGAGATGCAGGTCGCCTGCATCTTTGGTTTTTTTTTTTCTTTGTCTTCAGATTTTGCAGTAATAGATTATGTTTCGTAATTTAGTTGGTGTGTTTTCACGTGCTTTGGACTCGATTAATTTGAATTCAAATCGAAAAGTTTTATTTTGGAGGTAAGATGCGTTAGGCTTGAATCCGAACTTTTAAGTAAGGATGGGAAAGTAGTGAGCACTCTATGATCACAAGTTTGGTTTTTTTTTTTTCCCTTGGTTTGTTTTTGTTTATTGTTGGACTCGATTAATCTGGATTCGTATAAGAAAAAAATTATTTTAGACCTAAAATCTTTGTTACCAAAGATGATTTCATAGTCAGATTTGAATTTGAAACTTGTTAGATCATTTAAAATGATATGTAAGTCTTGGTAAAATATGAAATATGTAATGTTGAAATAAAATAAGTTATTTCTTACCATAGAAAATATATATTTTTATGGTATAAAAAATTGTTATAGTGTATATAACAAACTCTTTTCATTTTTATATTCCAATTGTTTTAAAGTATCTGGTTCATCAAATAATTTCGATAGATTTTCTTTTTCTGGGTAAATACTGTCGGCTTGTTATGAATTAGGATACTTTTTTACGAGGGGAGTTGCTCGGATGGTGAACATTCCTCATTTTCAACTTGAAGGTTGTCCGTTTGAATCATGGAGCAAAAAAGGGTTCAATTCAAAAGTTGTGAGTTCGAGTTACCAAGGAAGCAAAAAGGGGTGGAAGCTCTGCCTTACGTCTTATAGATCTATTGGTTATAACGTTGTATAATAATAATATATACAGAGTGGGAATGGAAAAGAATACGATGTACGCGGATGTTAAGACGTTTAACAGGAAGATTAATGAACTTTCAAATTTGAATACTAGAGTAGGAGACCAAATATTCAAACAACATTCATCTTTCAAATTTGGATATTAGAGAAAAAATATTCATTGATGAAAAGTATGTTTAATTTTCAACTTTTGAAATTTGGAAATTAGTGGGGATGGAATTCAACAAATCCAATGTATGCGAGGTTCTTTCCACCTTCTTTGTTTTTAAATTTTTCTCTCTTTTTTGTTTGTTTGGTGGGGGGTGGGGGGTGGGGGTGTGGTTGAGGCAACTCATTGTCATGGGGGTCACAATGTTGAAGTTTTTATAAGCCATCAATCAATAATAATAATAATAATCATGATTGAACGGCTAGTTGGTCATATATATTACTTTGTTGGGTTTTAAAAAAATGACCTAGTTTTATTTGATATGGAGTTTAAAAAAATAAATTAAGAAGACTTTCAATCTTATGGTCCTAAACTATATTACGTTAAGTGTACCAAAATGTCCTTTAATTTTATGGCGTTAAACATGTCAAGTGGAAAACTAAAGTTATAATGTTGCCAAAAAAAAAATGAGTCATTCTTTTTTAAATAGACTAAAAAGAAAAATAGGTTATTCTTTTAGAAACAAAGAAAATACAAATAAAGTAAGCCTTTTTTTTCTCATTCGGTTGTAGGACTATTTTTGAATGTGACATTTTGATTAAAGGTGAAGGAATTTTAAGTTTCAATCATCCTACCATAACTCAGATAGTTAAATATAGAAATTTTATGGCAAAATGTTAAGAAGTTTTTGTTAAATAGTAAAAAGGTTTCATGTTAGAGTAGACTTAGATCATGTCAAAAGGATAGTGTAACTAAACTCTAACTAATTCCTCAATTTAGTTTCATGGGTGGTAAACCAATTATGTATCCATTACCTAAAAGTTGCAATTTTTGTTTTGTTGCACAAAAATTATTTAATTTTGTCTCATCTTTCACAAAAGTAATTTTAACAAAATTTGGTTAAAATCATACCTAAAATATAACTATATGAGAGAAAATAACAAAAATATACCTTATATTTGAGGATAGGTTCAAATTACCTTTAATTAACTTTTGAGCTGTTTTGATCCACTATTTTGCTAAAAAATGAACCTTTTTTTATTTAATATATCTAACAAACTCTACCTACTCATCAATTTAACATAAATTGGAAAAAAGAGTTAAAATATTAAAAAGGGAAAATTACGCGGTTAAGCAAACTTATACTACTTAATTACTCATCATATCTATAGTTTGCTATAATTACCACTCACGACTAACATTAACCATTAATTATATGGGTTGACTTCGAGTTTGTATAATTAGCCACATTTTTATAGGTATAATTCGCCACATTTGTATACTTCGCAACTAACAATTCTTTGTTTGATTTGTATTTGTATATGATGGTTTGTATTTGTATATGACGATGATTTCCTTTTGTTTTTCAGTTTTGTCATCATATACATTCAATCTTATTGTATATAACTTTTTAAAGTTTGTATAAATGTGTAGTTTTCAGATTTTGTATAATATAATTTATATAATATAATTTATATAATGTAATTTGTATAATATATTTTGTATAATTGTTTTAAGTTCATATGTTTATGTTTGTATCAATTCGTTATTTCGAGTTTTATTATATTTGTATAATTCCAGACTTTATATTACTCAATTATAAAAAACACGCGAATTATACAAATGTACCTGCAAATTATACAAACGAGATGCGAATTATACAAATTATTGTCCTCTCTCGCTCGCCTCTCTCCTCCCTCTCCCAATCTCGCTCGTCTCTCTCCTCCCTCCCCCCAATCTCTCTCGTCAGAATATACAAATACATATGTATAATATACAATGATCTAACCGATATACATATACAAATACATATGTATAATATACAATTATCTAATCGATATACATATACAATTCACCTCTCTCCTACTCTATGCCCTCTCTCGCTCACCTCTCTCCTCCCTCTCCCAGACTCGCTCGCCACTCTCCTCCCTATAACATGTAGCTACGAATCATAATTAGGCTATTTTTGAGTAGTTATATGCGAAAGTTCCTCTATTAAAAATGAACGCAAGGAGTAGAATAAAAAACATACAATAAAGCATACACTTAGTTCCTCTATTAAAAATTAACGGGAGGAGTAGAATAAAAAACATACAATAAAGCATACACCCATGTCATTTTATCATATCACAATATCAATAAAATTGTTATTGGTTAATATATGTTTACACATTTTTATATAAGATAGATACATCATTCATATATATATATATATATATATATATATATATATATATATAACACCTTTGTTGCAAAAGGATATATATTGGTTATGTAAATGTATACTGAAAAATATATGGCTATATGTAAATGCAATGTGTATATGTTGGGCTGTATATTTGTACACGTTTCTCTTTATTATATTTTACTCTTTTTTTCACATCGTGGTGGGTGGTTTTTAACTTTGAAAAATACAGACTAGAGAAGTTTCATGTATATGCTCAATAGTTTACCTTTTTTTTTTAGACACGAGTTCATAATCTGAATAAACTCTAAAGTAAAAAGAGAAAAAATAGAAGTGATAAATGAGCGGATTGAATCGAATTTGAACAGATTAAGATGAGTTAAGTTAATAAATAAATAAGTTATATAGATCTGTCCAAAAGTTACTTGGACGTCTATTATATATAAGGAACTCTTTAATGTGATTTTTGTAGGGATCTTTTTGTGACCATTATCATATATAACCTCAGTAAATTAGTCTAAATACATAATCACAATTATGGGGGGAAACAACAAAAGAAATACAATTGGGAGTCTCATTAATGTTTAAACAATTGAAATAATAATTAGAAATTGCCAATATGGAAACGAATATTTAAAAGTTAAAACCACATATCTCTCCAATTATCATCAAACACAATAATATTCATAAAATGGAATTTCAATAATTTACTAACAATTCTTTATAAAATCCTCTAATCCCATTTTCTCATCATTCCATAACTTGGAACTACATATAAGAAATTCTAATAATAAACGATTCAAATTCAAATTCAAATTTAAATAAAAGAGACACTATCAAAAATTGCTAATTTTCAACAAACATCACAATGTGACTAATCGATTGACGGATTTCGTCGAAAATTTCCATCGGAAATTAGCAATTTTCCTATAGTGAAAACAACTATTCATCCTCCTTTGTTTTTCCTTTCATTTTTCTATATAGAATTTGAAATCCTACTTGTCGATTCAAACATATGAAATTAAAAGAACACATAAAAGTACCTAATTAAATTTACACAATCTTAGCATCCATTACGTCAAATCGAGAACCTTTTGCCATCATAATCTTAAACTCCTCAAAGTTGATCATCCCATCACCATCACAATCAACACCACTAATCATTTTCCGACACTCCGCCAAGGTGCAATCCTCTCCGAGGCTTCGGAGAACGGTTAGCAACTCCTCGGCGGAGATGGACCCATTCTTATCCATATCGAACACCGAAAATGCATCCTTAAGGCTCTCAAGTACCTTAAAAATAAAATGCAAGACCTAAGTTTGACCTATTTAAAATAGTTCAATTATTATAATACGATAAAATGTTTTTTTAAATAAACATATACCTCTTCGGAATCAATATCTTTTGTATTAAGCTCGATAAATTCTTGCAAGTCAATGAACCCATCCCCATCCGAATCCACTTCACGTATCATGTTGACCAACTCCTCCTCCGTCGCGGGGTTCCCGAGGCTCGCCATGATAGACCCTAATTCCGATGAACATATCTTTCCATCACCATTCACGTCGAATTTCTTGAACACTTGTTCTAGTTCCTCCTCGATCCTTGCACGTGAATCTATCGAGGATACCCTCGATAAATTCACAGGCATTGGATTATCATTGACAACGAAAGGGTTTGCACTAGGGACACCTTTTTTCTTGATTTTGAACAAAGATTTCAACCCCATATCGTCAAGTTAAATTTAACAAATCGATGAATGAATGAACGAAATGAAACAAGAAAACCTTAATAGAATTTGTGATTATTTTTTTGGCAAGAAGATTAGATAGAGATTAGAGAGAGATAATTAAGGATCTTGTTTAAAGACTAATTCAAATTTATGTTTGGTTTTTTTGAGATCTTTAAGGAATAGAAATTGAGATTTTGATGTTTTTTTTGAGGTAAATTAAGAAATTTTATTATTACGTGCATGCACGACAAGGACTGATTTTATGAATTAGTTGTGATTTTAAAAAGGCTAAGGACAAGTGGAATATTTATAAACTATTTTAGGGAAAATATTTATATTTTTGGATTTTACTATATATATTTAATAGCTAATGATTTTTATAGCGATTTACTATTTATGTTGAATACATTAACTCCACATATTTGACCAAACGTCTAGAAGATTAAAAGTTCTTTTTTTAAAAAACGAAAAAATGGTTATATTAAAGTTCTTGAAAGAAGTTATACCGGAGCAAATGGAAAAATCATAAAAGCGATTTATCCTCCCCAGTCTCCCTTTATTCTTCCCAATAATACAGGTATTACTTTCTCTGCTTTTCAACAGTTCATAAATGATGATGTTGCAAAGATTAGTATTGCTGAAATTAATATTTTAATTTCCCAAAATAATTATCAAAGCTTGTATGTTAAAGTTTTGGGTGAACATATTGGTACCCTTGATAAAAAACTTGATGAATTAACCTCTTTGATTAAGCAGATGAGCAAGAATGAAAGAGATGTTGCTTCCAGTTCTGGTAAAGGAGATCTAACTACTCCTACCTATATTCAGAGACCTCCTGATGTTACTGAATTTAAAATTAAGTCTTCTTTAAATGACTTAGAAGAACTTCTTGATAAAAAGCTCTCGGGTTTAAAGGCGGACCCTATTAATCTTTCAAAAAATGAAATTGATTTTAATGATAAAACCCCTGATATCTCAGAAGTTTATAAACTGGGAAAACCACAGAAATTCAGGTATGCTGACAAGCCTCGCATGGAGACGTTCTATTATCCACGTCCCACTCCTCAAGATGTGTTAATAGAGGAACGAGATTGGAACCAGACTAATACGTCTTACAGTGGTTCTGAAATTTACGAATGGAATTTAGATGGTCTAACTGACAGACAACTGACCATTCTAGTCCATAGAATGCTGATGTATGCAACCATCTGCAGAACGCAGAAAAATTCTGATAGAGTTATATGCAAAATGATAATTGCAGGTTTCACTGGCCAACTTCGTGGTTGGTCATTAACCGCAGGATCTAGGGGTATGGCGGTAGTCCGCCAAGCCGTCCAGACTAGTGGTCATTAAATATCCTTATTCAAGAACAAGAACCAAAATACACAAGATCATGTTATAGTTTAATAGCTGTATGGTAAACTTTCACACAAGCAAGGGGTCTGTCGAAGATATAATATACTTTAGATGAACTCAGATCTAACGATTCTAACTGTTTTGAGGCCTTTGGCGTCCTACCGCGGACTATGGCGGCCCATAATAACAGCTTGCTAGATGAGTTTATCCGAAGTAATATTACTCTGACTGTGCCACCATCTTGCAACCAAGCTAGAAATACTATATCATGATCCTTTATATTTAAGTAAAGTCTAGAACGAAGCCATGGAATTTATGTAAGATATCCTAATCAGTTAACATAGATATGAATTCCTTAGCCGGACATAGTCCTGGCCAGGAAGAGAGAAGGAAGAAGAAAAGTAATAAATAAAACTAAAGAAGAGTAAATAAAATTACCTTGCACCAGATCTTGCAAACCAAAGTTGGTTTAGTATCTTCAAAGTTTTTTCTTTACAAAAGAGAGAAAAATAAGAACTCTAAATTCAAACTTGTTGCCTCTCTACAATTGAGGGCACCTATTTATAAAAAAAAAAAAAAGACAAAAGGAATCTATCTACAGTGAGATTGGGCCCGTATATGGGTCCCTGGTACAGTATATCTACTGTTTCTGTAGGGTTATTTCCTGTAACGGCGGCTACACTGTTTGAATCACATCTTATCCTTTTGTTTTCGGAGGAAATTTTCCATCCTTTGAAGTTCTTCTTCGGATATCTCCTCTGTTTCTTCGACTTGTGAATCTTCAAGGTCATTGACGCTAGATCCACTTTTCATCGAGACATCAGATTTATCTTGTGC
>JAJONR010009617.1:0-30611 GCA_029582245.1 Solanum etuberosum
AATAACCAAGTCTTCCCAATCATCCCACTCAACCAAGAGAACATTGCAGGATCGATACACCTGATCCACCACTAGGGATCCACCCACAAAAGTGAAAACACACGTGAGCATAGCTAGTGAATCATACTCACAACCATGTACAAAATGAAATAGATGGTCACATAAGAATTTACGGAATAAAGATTGAATAACACTAAAGGTTTTTCTTCTGAAGAGCCGATACCAGCCATTTCCATTCAGTTGACTCCACATACTCTTCACATCATTCCACTGAAACCCACACTCTTAATACTAACAACCATCATAAACACTCCGACTATTTACCTTATTCTAAACCAACACTTTTAAATGAAAACCTTTCTTAGGTACTTTAACAATCAACAGTAATAAGCTTACGACTCAACCCAAGTGTAAGTACTTTCAAATGCTCAATACCTGATACAATTGATCATTTCTCACCTTGCAAATTCATACCTTGACAAAATATATCACCACGAATATAGACTTACAATGAAAAAACTGAATTGTAAATTCAACTGTATAACACAATCCCCTTATATATCAACATTAGCTTATACCTTGAAGATTTTTAATGGATCTTCGCTTATCATTGATCGCCTCTCCATCAATCTTACAATATCTTTCGCTAAAAATTCAATCGTACTCATTACTAAACTCAAAAATAAAAACAAAGAACTTATCTTCACACTCGAGCTAATGTTTGTACACTCCTTTCTCAAGTCTTTTTCAATAGTTTTTAACCAATCTGCTGGACCGTGACACTATTACCATAGCCACAACAAAACTTATGAATTCACGCGTCTCTGAACCCAATTATCTACCCCTCTGAAGATACCTCTTTAGCCTTTGCAATCAAATAAAATATTCTTGCTCTCGCCTCTCTCTAAAGGTTGTACTACATCCCACTATTTTTTTCTTCATTATGACTCTAGCTCTTTTAAATTCTATTCGAGTGGTGCCCACCATCTCTTAAAACTTCCCATACCACCACGGTACTCACCAAATATTAGAAAACCACAACCTTAGATACTCGTAAGTCGTAATTACTATACAAAATTTGCTTAACCAACAATCTTATTATATAGTTGCGTCCCATCACAATCCATTACGAACTCTTATTACCATTATGCTCAGTTAGCCCTGACTATCACTACGAAGTCAACCTTTTCATCGACATGACACCTCAAACTCAGGTATACCCATCAATTCAAAGGACTAACCCAATTTTGTACTCACTTTCTTACTAAAATCTTCAATTGCCTTCACCCAAGTATACTCAATGGGACTTTCTTTATCCATAATCTTGTCATTTCGGTATCAATCCACTCATTTATGGCTTAAGATAAAATCACCAGCTCTCATACTACCATCCTTCTTCTTAACAAACAAGACAAGAGCACCCCACGGGGAAGCACTAGGACGGATGAAACCTTTATCAACAAGCTCCTGGATTTGAGCTTTAAGCTTTCTCAATTCTGCCGGAGCCATGCGATAAGGAGGAATGGAGATGGGGCGAGTACCAGGTTTCAAGTCAATGCAGAAATCTATATCCCTATCCGGAGGCATACCATGCAAATCAGTAGGAAACACTTCCTTGAATTCAGACTCTACAAGAATAGACTCGATAGAGGGAGACTCAACATCAACATCCCGAATATGAGCCAAAAACACCAAACACCCCTTCCCCATTAGTTTTCTAGCCCGGACGAAAGATATGACCTTAGCTAGCTTAGGCTTGTACACCCCTTCCCACTCTAACATTTCCCTACCCGGGATCTCTAGAGTTACTGACTTAGCATTACAATTAAGCACAACATAATAGGGGGACAAGCAAGTCATGCCTAAGATTATATCAAAGTCAGTCATATCCAGAATAACCAAATCAGCCCAAGTCTGAAAATTCATAAACAGAATAGGACAAGCACGATAGACATGGGTGACTATGACTGACTCTCCAACTGGGGTAGAAACATGGATGAGGGCATCAAGCACATCACAAACCGCATCAAAATCCCAAGGCAAACTGAACTGACACATATGAATAGGTAGAACCCGGATCAAATAAAACAGTAGCCATCCGGTCACAGACAAGAATAGTACATGTGATCACTGTATCAGACGCCTTAGCCTCGGTTTTACCCGGAAAGGCATAAAACTGAGCCCTGTCATCTTGACGGGCAACCTCCTTGCCTTGCTGCACTGCTCCTCTACCTGCATTACCATTTCCCCGGCCTCGCTGATTCCCTCATCGCCCACCTTATGGATGTCTTCTGCCATTATTACCGCTGCCCGCGGGTACCACTGCTCTGGTCTGCTGCGGCACGGGGTCAGACATGCGTGGATGGGGACAATCTCTCCTCATATGTCCAGGTTCTCCACAATTGTAACACACTTAATAACTTAACCAAGTTCCCATAAACTCCGAAGGTCCAACAAACAACTATCGCAGAAATTTAACCCCTAGAACTGAAAGTCATTGTACCAAAACTCTGTTAACCAACAAGTCTAAGAAAAGGGGTGCAACCCCGAAACTAACATACGCAAAAGTCTAACTAAACAGTCTGAGTCCGAAAAGAATGGACTAAGCAAGGAAGGATCCATGGCAGCCTGAAAGAACTGGCTCACCCTCAAATACGGTCTTCAATCAATGATTCCCTAGCTAAGGTCTATCAGTAGCCGCCTGAAGATGCCCCGTACTCAACAAAGAACGAGCAAGTGCAGTATCAGTACACAAACCACAATGTACTGGTAGGATCACGCGGCTACTCCAGTAAGTGAAACATAGGCAAGCAATTACAACACAGTAAACACACATATATAGAATACATAAATCAATTATCATTTCAGGAGCAACATACAGTTTCCCAATATCAACGACAAGTAGACATGAATGTAATAATCACAGTGGTCCTCTCATGGAACCCACACCCAAACTGTTAGTATGTCGGAACGTGGAACGTGACACCCGATCCAATATACGTATGTCGGAACGTGACACCCGATCCAATATATGTGTCGGAACGTGACACCCGATCCAATATATGTGTCGGAACATGACACCCAGTCCAATATATGTGTCGAAACGTGACACCCGATCCAACGTATGTGTCGGAACGTGACACCTGATCCAATCAGTACAACCATAATCACAACCACACCATAATGAATAGTACATATAGTCACACGGTTAGGTAATAGTTCATGGCATGTAATTGTTCACACATAATCATTTCATTAGATTCGATTCACATTTCCCTATTCACATACACGCATGAATACAATGAAGCAATTAACTGGCAAATATATCACACAAACAGGAAATTGAACCATCACCTACCTCGAAACCAAGCTTGAACCTTCCTAAGACACTTGAGTTTTTCCTTTCCGGATTCTTTCAGCTTGTTTTTGGTCTAAAACATTTAAATAATGCAATGATCAATAAACAAAGCCTAATTTACCCGGATAATAATCAAATTATCAATCCAAGGCCAAACTCAAGATCCTACTGTTCAATTAGGGCTTTTCCCACCATTAACTTCAGGCCAAAACCCTCCCCCAACGATAATTACCCAAGATTCTAAGTTTTAAGAATCAAAATACGGATTAGGGGAGTAATTATCTTACATTTAGAGCTAGAAATCATGAAAAATTGTCAAGAAATCACCCTGGGTCGTCCCTTAGCTCTCAAGAATGAAGTTTTGCAGAAAATAACGATTTTGGGGTTTTTTTTCGATTTAAGTCGCGACTGTCCCGCCACAGCGGGACCCAACCCGCCACAGCGGCCCCGCCCTGGCGGCTTGCACGGAGACATAAAGTCGGAATTTGAGTTCCAAGCTCCCATTTCGCAACACACCTTCAACCCTTGACGTTCAAAAACTACCCCTTCACGCCAAGATCAGTTTCGGGAGTTCTACTCGCCCGTATTCGATTTCGTAAAGCCGTACAGGCTCTTTAACGTCTTGGCTATCCACTCATGTGATCAAATTTATAATTAAACCCCCTGTTCATTACCAGATTTCCCTAGACCTCACCTGACTCAGATTTCGTCCAAATCTGGCCTAGGCTAGAAATGTCCAAGTCACTACTCAAAAGTTTTCTGACCCAAATTCTTTCCCCATTGGCTTTTCCATAACGACAGGAACATGTTGTTACATGGAGAGACAATAATATTAAACAGATGTGAAAAAAGGCATATGATTTGGGTAAGATATTTCTTTTTTGTTTTTTTTGTTTTTTATTCTTTTCCCTCAAACGAAGGAGTTTCTTCCTAATTTTTCTAAAACAATGGATATCAACGTAGTCCATTGAATTATTAGTTTTGATGTTAAATTCACTATTTCAAAAATAGATTTTCACTTTTACTTATAATATGATAACATAGCCATGATAATAATTATTTTTTAATAGATATGTACGTAAAAATAAACGGAGAAAGTAAAGTGTTGGTGGCAAGAGATTTAAATCAAATGGAACACTAGAGTGAATATAGCATGAACATATATTTTCGTCTTCCTTTTTCATTGGCTATGTATTGTTCCATATAATTTTTTCTTTATGTCACAAGATAGACTCCTTACTAGCTATATAAAAATAGATAAGAAAATAGTGATTGATCATAAAATGATCTTAAATCAAATTAATGATTCTATAAATAATATTTACATTTTATTCATCTATTAATTTTTATTATTGAAAAATTTAAATATTTTTTATCGTGATACAACTTCTATAAAATACTAGATACTTTCATCAGAGAACAAGTATGATATGTATGCGGCAGAAAAAAGGAGAAGACTACAATTCCACAAAGATAAGGTAGAAACTTAATGAAATGAAATATTTTTCACCATATGTGATGTTATTCATATATTAAATTAAAGTATTCTACTAAAGTATATATAACCATAATTCATGATAACAACCAAGTACATTTTTTTGGTAATATTACCTGTCTATGATAGCCTTACTCAAATATTAATAGAGTAATAATATTTTGTAAAAGATATGTTACATATAAAGATAAAATATTGAAATACTTATGGTAATCCTTATTAGTGTCATGCGCATACTAAATTTCAAGTATGTATATTTAAGACAAAATTTATACTTAAACGGTGTACATCATTTATGTTCATAACCTCAAAGGAAAGGCTATTGGTGACATTTTTTGAATGGATATTTTTTTTCCTGTTTTGTTGGTTAGAATTATTACAAAATTGAGTGAAGTAAGAAATAATATTATTAAAGAAATGTCACTTTTTCCCATATTTAATCTTTGAATGTATTTTGAAATGTTTTAATGATATCTGATCATTTCGATCTCAAAATACAAGTAACTCTATGACAATATGTATTAATAATTTAAAAACACTTGTCCTATGTTCGTTCAATTATAATTATTTACTAAAAAGCTTTAATTTAGTAATATTAATTCCATTTTACAACATCATATACTATATATACTATACACACACGTGCAATGCCCGTGCCGTAAAACTAGTCAAGTATATAAAGCTTATTTTTCTCAAAAATTAAAAAATTCCCATAATTAGGAAGAAGGAAGCTTCTTAGGATAAAAGGCTGTTTATGAATCTGTGGAAAATTCAAAAAGAAATTTATTGGAGAATATAATGTTTTAAAACAATTTAAAAGACTGTTTAAAATCAATAAGCTCTTCAACTTGCAGTTTGAGAAGTCGTTGAAAAGATAGTGATTCACAAAGAAGAAGAAGAAGAAGAAGAGAGATCTGAATTTTATGATACTGTAAATCATGGCTTCAAGTTCAACGAAGAACAATCCTTTACTACCGACGACGACGGCGATCGATCCATCACCGCCGCGGATGGAGGAGAAGCTCTTCAAAGGATCGGCGATGACCAAACGCGGTGCTTATGCTGCTATCTCTTACATGTCATGTGCTGGTATAGATGCTTCCTCTTTCTTCCTTCCTTCCTTCCTATTGTTTCTCCTGATTTGTGTAGCTGTTCTCTGTTGAATTGCCAATTTGCGTTTTCCGTTTTTGAGGAATAGGGTTTGCATTTTTGGAACTTGTTGAAATTGCAAATTTTAGAGCTAGAAATTTGTATCTGTTCATTACGTTTGATTCAAATTGAGAGGTTATTTGTTGATCGTGAGTTGAGTGATTCATCATTGAATGAAGTGTTTAACTGTGTAACGGTTTAATTTGACCTTCTCCATCACTTTGAAGAAACTAGTATTGCAATCATTAGAGCTAGCATGGGAGTTGCTTCGATCTGTACGATTCAAATAAAAGTTTATTTTTGTTGATGGAAAGTTGACTAATTCATCATGGAATGATGTATTATAAGATGTAGCCTTTCCTAATTGTGTTAAAAGTTGTGCTCTTGATTTATGTTTGGTGTTATTGATAGGAAGTTCTCTTCCATATTTAGTGATTATTGCTCAGTCGTATTTCATCATCTGTGGTTTGCCAGCTGAATGATATTAAAGTTTGTTGAATTAACTACTATTGGTGGCACTTAGATTTGGTTAGATTGAATCTGATAGTTGTTGACTCGTGTAGAAGCTAATCATGGCAACTTTGCTAGTTGGTTGTAGCCCCATAAATCATACCTTCCGCTCCTTAATATGCAGATCTGTGGTAAATTAAACAAAGGACACGCGATGTAATTTTAAAACAAAAAAGGAATGTTCACCTATTCTGCTGTCTCTTTAACAAAAACATCTTTTTTTGTCTCTTCTTTCAAGTTTTAAGAAGACAAATAACACTAAATCAATCATAGGCATGTGGAGTGTTATGCACATAAAAAGTTTTTTGTAGAATGATCAGTTCATGCCTTATCAGTCAATGAATATTCTTAAGGGTTGGGTGCCATGCTTCAATCTTCAAGAGAAACTATTCATCCATGTACTCAATGTTTAAATATTTTGCTGTTATTAAATAGGATTAGTAGCGCAAGATCTTTGAAATATCAAGCTTTATGTGCCTTAAACATCAAATGCCTTGGGTATTGGCTCACTCATTAATAAAGTACTGCCATTCATTTAGATTCTTTTCAAGTACTTCCTTCGTTTAATTATGCGTCTTAGTTTTGACTGGACACAGAGTTTAAGAAAGTAACAAGATTTTTGGATCTTGTCATCTTAAACTAAAGATGTGTATAATGTACCAAAATGTCCTTTGAATCTTGTGGTCTTACATATGCCATGTGAGATGTTGGAATTAAAGAGTTACTAAATATAGAAAGTGACATTCTTTTTTAGACATACTTAAAGGTCAGTACGACACATCTAAAATAAAGGGGAGTATTTTTCCTTTACCCGTATGTATCTAAATTCATCATGCTTGAATTGCTCAGCTATTGATGGCATGATCAAATGTTCTTTTGGATGAATTTACCCTACATTATGTAGTGCGGAATGTTTGGGGATTGGATACAAAAAAGATTTTTACACAATTCGTTTATACCATCTAAAATGCCACTATCTTTATATTGCACCAATTGTTCATTAACATGTTCACTTAATCTTGGCACTGTTGGTTTTAGACCCTTTGCTATTTCTCTTTGGTAATTTAGCATTTTTGCACACAAAAATTGTTGTATCTTGGATATTTTATACATGTTGATTAAATCGTGTCTACTTACACATCCTTAAGCCCCGCTCTGCCCCGCATAGCAATTTTTTTTGTTTTTGCCTGCCCCACGCCACCCCGCATGAACCCTTCCCGCATAAATTCATTAAAGCACCGCATATATCCCTTCACTTAGAGAAGGACACAGTAGCTGCGTGTTACTTTCTTCATATATAAAATAATTGTTTGTTAGTTTATGTACTGCACAACACAATCAGTTCATTCTAAGCAGATAAAAGACTTTTTAAAAATCTTTTAGTGATATTAAATAGCATTTTGTTGGTGTTTTATCCCTCTTCATAATTACTTGGGATAAGATTGAATTATGCAAGAATGTATAGAGTACTGCCTTATTTTTTTGACTAGTGTGTTTATTGCCCAAAAGGAATGTGAAAGTAGTTAAGTATTACGGAAGTCTTGGCTACCCGCATACCCGCCCCGCCCGCAAGTATTTTTTCAAAAATATTTTGTACCCGCCCCACCCCGCCCCGCTCAGCAAAAGCTCTAACCCACACTGCCCCGCAAACACTATAAGCCGCCCCGCAACCGCTCCGCCCCATTGCCATCCCTAATGATAGACATGTTTGAAGACTCATCTTTTCTTTTGCTTTGCTTTTAGCCAAGTCCAAGGTCGCTCGTGTTATAAATGGATGAATCAAAGGGATAAAAGTAAGTGGATAAGGAAGGTCAAACTTACTCTTAAATTATTAACTTAAGATGACACTTGTATTATTTGGAATCATAGCATTTATGTCCGTTGGAGTTGTCTGTGTTGACACTACAAGCAATTAAGCAGTAGTAAATGTACAAAAGTACTTTGTTGTATCTTTGTCACATCTTATGCTACCTGATTCAGACGAATAGACTGCATTTGTGTCCTTGTGGATATGACTATTGTCCATGTATGCTACTACTCTAACTTACTGGGAAAGTAACATGTTTTTCTTTTTCTTTTCTTTGTTGGTAAATCCATGTGTAAATGCCATTATATTAATGATATTCTAGAACTTACTGCAAACAAACTAATATTCTCTGTTCTTTATCATGCACTTGAAAAAGAAAAACCAAATAGTTTCAGTTTGGGCTAGTGGCTCCATTGTCCAACATCCAGAAATTAGGGGATGCCTTTGACTTAGATTTTTGAATGAAAACATTAGAATGCAGATAAGGACTCAATGAGACCCCATTGCACATCGTTGCTTTGTGCTTAATGTCCATTTCTGGATGGTATTCTTTGTTCATATCATGCACCATCAATGTTTATTCATGTTCATTGGGGTCTGCAGACTCCACTCAATTCTAAAAACACCCGTAAATTAGTCTATTTTTAAGGACATCTAGTTGAGAATCAACACTTAATAATGTGACCCCAATGACAAGAACTTAAGGCATAGCCATTGATGACTAGGAATGATGCATGGTTCCATTAAGCATCAGCTAACATAGAAGAATCCCAGATTTAAAGTCAAGTGCCGAAGTATAGTTGCCTATCTTGAATTTTGATTCTGTCAGGTCATTTGGGAGGAATATAGGAACTTCCTTTTCATTGCTCTTACCCTTTGCTTCACCTTTCTAAGAATCATAGTCCTTAAGTTGATCCATTCCTATTGTTCATTAAAGACC
Source organism: Solanum etuberosum (assembly GCA_029582245.1). Classification (NCBI taxonomy): domain Eukaryota; kingdom Viridiplantae; phylum Streptophyta; class Magnoliopsida; order Solanales; family Solanaceae; genus Solanum; species Solanum etuberosum. The sequence continues at coordinate 9,260 of JAJONR010009617.1, forward strand.
TTTGGTTCTCCATAACAGTGTTGCCAAAGGCGCTTTGGCAACGGTTAACCCTAAAGCGACTCAAAATGTGTTGAGCGCATATGCGCTTCAGTGTCATACTTTTCCTTGCCAATCAGTCTTTTCTGAAGAGGTGGCACTAAACAATTGATATTTCATTTTATCCTTAAAAAATCAATTTCTTTGTTCATATATTTGTCATTCATGCTTATAATTATTAGTCTTGGACTAAACATATATATTTGTATTTTTTTCTCCCTTTGCGCCTTTTTTCATTAAAGGCCACACTTTATTTTTGCTTTGTACTTAAAGCCCCAAATGGACCTCAGAGCTTCTTATAAACTGCTTGATGCTTACAAAGTTACCTGATATTGACTTGCAGTTCTCTTGGTGTTGTTCAATAAAGCAGCTCTTTCTTCATACAACTTCCCATCTGCAAATGTCATCACACTCTGTCAGGTACCTAGAGACTCTATTTCTTTGACAATTGGTAAATAGTATTCTTCCGCATTGAGGGAATGCTGGCCACCATAAAAAATCTAGAGACTCTAATTTTAGCAGGGAGGCCTGGTGGTCTCAGCATTGTACCACACGTTATATGTTCATTTTCCTGGGCTGGTTACAGACATTTGTTCTAAAGCAATTTGTCTTCAACAACAACTTACCTATTGTAATCCCACAGGTGGGGTCTGGCTTATTTCTTAAGTGTACGCAAACTTTACCCTTACCTTGTGAGGGTAGAGAGGCTATTTCCGACCTCTAAATAGACTGTCAATTCATCATGCAAAAGCTCTGGCTTATTTCTTAAGTTTTACATAGTTACCAAATGTAGTATTTTACGTTATTGATATCTCCATATAAGGTGTTTATATTTCCAAATGAGTTAAGAAACTTGTGCTTGACAGGAGTTATTTGCTCCTGTGCTTTTCTAAAGGACTTCTTTGTATCAGTTGGCATCACTGAATTGATATATTTAACGTCTTGTCATCTGCAGATAATATGCTCGTGTTGTTTTCTTTATCTCTTAAGACGGCTGAAGCTGATTTCTTTTCATTTGAGTGAATCTCTGGCTACGCCTGACAATTTTAAAACGTTTGTGCCACTGAAGACAGTAATTGATACTTTACCTGTTGCTGTGACCTATCTTCTCTACATGGTAATTGCTTCATTTAGTATTGCACTTTTATGCTTTTTATTTCCTCAAAGGTCAGGAGTTCGCATCTCACCAAAAGATTTTATGTGGTCTCTGGTTCTCCTTGAAAGCTAGTCACGATGGAGTCTGTTCGGGGAGTAAATGTACCCATGTACACAACCCTTAGGAGGACAACTGTTGTATTTACAATGATTGTGGAATCCATTCTTGCAGGTCAGAAGTATAGTCGTCCTATTATTGGAAGGTAAAGATTTCCTTTTTCTCTTAGTTCATTCTGTTGCAGAAGCTATGTCTACAAATTATGCGATCTTGAGATAGACAACAAACAAAAGTTCCTAAGTGGGAATCAGAATATTAGGAAATAATATTTGAAATAACTTCTCAAAGTTTGTACAATAGAGAATATTTGGACTAATGTTTCACTACCCATTCATTCCACACCAATGGTTGACTTTTGTATGAACTAAATAATTTTCCATAAAGAAGAAAATTTTCATATGGAAATATTACCTAGAGGAACTGGATTAATGTTTCACTTGTTCCTATATTCTGGTTATGGAAACAAGACTTATAACTCTGGGAAAATAGAAGTTTCTTCAACTTAAAATGCTTAAAGTTGAAACAAGGGTTATTACTCTGGGACTAAAGTAAATGAGATTTGACAAAATGCATAAAGTTGAAAACTGATTGCTTAACCTAATAGCCTTAAATATCCTAATGGCATGTGTGAAGAAATATAAGAGAAAAATATTATGGAATTGTGTATCTACATTATAATACTAAAACCCTATTTATAGATAATATATTACAATCCTTTTCCAAGTAGGATTCTATATACTCTTCTAGTTTCTATTCATATTCTAACTGTATGTGTATGGATATATGAGAGCCAATAGGCAAATACATGGCTTTATTCTGTTGCTTCACTCGTGCGTGTCTGAAAGCTACAAGAAAGGAAAGTTTGTTTTCCATTTGTCTCGGTTCTGTCATAATTCTAGTAATTAGTTTTAAGAGGCTATTAAGGGGTTTATAATTTAAACAACAAAATGGTCTTTTGGTTCGCAAGCAAAGTTATGCACTATTATAATCCAGAGATTTCTTTTTTTTCTTTTGATGACTATGGTGTCCGGGCCAGCTTTCGTGCACCGCAACTATTTCCACGAGATACCTGCCACCTCCCACCACCAATAGGTACCAGGTAACTCTGTCCACCAAGGCTAGGACAAATGGGAAGAATTACCTGTTTTTTTTGTCTCCATTGAGTTTTGAACCTGAGACCTCAGGGTTCTCAACCACTTCATTGACCATTAGGCCACACCCTTGGGTGCTTATAATCCAGATTTTTTTGTTTTTTTGATAAGATAATAGATTCCATAGAAGGCACCAAGAAGATGCATCATTTACAAAGCATAGAAAAGAACAAGGCATTGTTAGCTCTATTGCAAAAGGCTAATCTTAAGTTAAGGAGCTAACAAAGTCCAAGAAACTTTCAGGGGAATTGACAGGGGAAAAATTGCTCCAGCTACAGAGGGTTGTTTAAACTTAAAACTATAGACTTAAGAATGTAGCTTGGGGAAGAGGTGCCTTCAAAGCATCTATTGTTTCTCTCTGTCCATACACACCTAAAAATGCTAGCTGGGATCATCTTCCATACTTTACTGATGGGTTTTCCGATCTTCCATGAGTTCCAGCTAACCAGTGCATCTTTAATACTACTTGGCATAGCCCATTTTAGACAAAAAACTGAGATGAACATGTTCCATATGCGATGTGCCTGTGGCTGCTGTACAAGGAAGAAAAAGATGTCTGTTGGTTTGTAGGGCCCGGTGACACATGAAGCATCTGTTGACAATGTGGATTTTTCTCCTGATGAGGTTGTCTTGGGTGAGGGAGGCTTCATGGAGGGCTAGCCAGCTAAAACAAATCACCTTGGGGTTTAACTTGGTTTTCCAGATTAACTTCCATGGCCAATTAACTAGCATTTCATTTTGAGCACATAGTGAATAGTATGCTGCTTTCACAGAATATTTACCAACTGCTTTATCCCCCCAAATGAGTCTGTCGGGTGATTGATCAATTGATCTGGACAACTCCCAGTCTCTCATTAAGCTGAGAAGGTCTTGTAGTTCCCCATCTTGGAAGTTCCTCCTGAATTGAGGGATCCAGGTATTGACAGCTCTATTTTGAGAGATGGTTGAAGATTTGCTTGTGGCTATTGCATAGAGACTAGGAAAATCAGGCTGTAATGTGGAGTCCCCTAGCCATATATCTTCCAAGAACCTAACTTTTGATTGATCCATTGCCCATCTTAAACTTACAATTGAGATAGAATTCCTCCCCTAACTTGCTGATATACTTCCAAGGACCTACACCATACGGAGAACTAACAACCTTGGTGCTCCAGTGATTCTTAGTACCATGTTTTGCTTTCACAACCTTTTTCCACAAGGCTTGATCCACTTGTGTATATCTCCATAGCCATTTCATCCACATGCTTTTGTTATGTATTGACAAGTCTCTAATACCCGGGCCACCTTGGGACTTTGGTACAGAGATTCTGGTACAGGGATTTATAACCACTGGATTATGTAGTGGATATGCTTCTTTCGCCAGATGTTTTATTCATTGCATTAAAAGTGGGATATATGGTGTACAGTATAATTATCTTACAATTTTACCTTTATTTTAAAGTAAATAAAAACTAGAAGATGAAATCAAGATTATTTTCTTTTAGATGTTTTATCCTCATAAAGTTAGTACCGGTATAAGTTATCCCATGTTGGATCTGATATAGAATACCGATTTTGCCAGTATTAAATATATTGGTATTGCTTATATCAGAAACAACGTGCCAACAAAACGTGGTGTAAAATAATTGTAGAATTTCAGAAAGAAGAAAAGGCTTCTTTGTAAATCATTATGTCTTTACTTCCCATGAGAATGAGACTTTATACAAGTGAATCCCAACTGATTACGGGAAGGCACTTAATTACAATAAAAGGAAATAGTCTATTCCTATAATTACGCTAGAAAAAGGATAAAAAAAAATCTCGTAAAATCATGCTAATCACACATTCAACAATAATCCCGAATTTTATACCAGGATTATTTTCCTAATCCTGGTGACCAGAAGACCCTTAGATTTTCCTTTTACACATCTAAATCGATCAATAAGAAGATAATTCATTGTTTGCCTGCCTTTCATATGATCTATTCTTTCTTCTGTTAAGGGCCCTGTTAACTACACATCATTCAAGCATATAGATTAAGTAATACTCTGAGCATATTTCTTGCTCGTTTTTTTAACAAAATGTTGCCTAACATTACCAGTGTGGTGATAATCGTGTTCGGTGCTTTTGTTGCTGGAGCTCGGGACTTGTCATTTGACTTTTATGGCTATGCTGTCGTCTTCCTATCCAACATCACAACAGCAATATACCTTGCCACCATAGCGCGTATTGGTAGTGTTTTTTCCTTGTCATGTAATCTTTTCAGATTGATATCTTTTCTGGACCTTTCTAATATTTCGATCATTCCAGGAAAATCAAGTGGCCTTAATAGCTTTGGCCTAATGTGGTGCAATGGTATTGCTCTTGTTCTCTTCTACTCATCCTTGTCATTAGCTATAGTTCTTGTTATCTGATTATTATTATTTTTTGTTTTTTCTTACCTTCAATAGGAATCGTCTGTGGACCTTTCTTACTTGTTTGGTCACTTATTCGTGGTGACCTGGCATTGACAATGGATTTCCCTTCCTTATTTTCACCAGGGTTCCTGGTAAGTTTCATAATTAACTTAGTGTATGGTACCTTACTATCTCGTTATCTCTTCCTGTTCCTGCACCTCATAATATGATAGTCAAATTTGTTGTGTCACATTTTCCAGAGGAGCTCAAACTCATAAGGTGTTCTTTCCCATTCCCCACTTCCTGAGACCTATGTTGTTCGAACTCTTCAAAAATATCAACGGTATGTCGGATGCTCCAAAAATAGTACATTTTTGGAGAATCTGACACGGGTGTGACAACATTTTTGGAGAGTCCGAGCAACATAGCATGAGACAGTATTTTTACTGCCCGGGGTAAAAAGGAAAAGTGAAGAGAGTGAATCCTGCTCCAAAGTCCAAACAGTTATTTTGGTTCAATTTGAATATGTCCTACTCTGTTCATACTAGCACACTGTCACATGGTTGACAAGAGGAGGTGTTTACCCTCCATCTCCAGCCCTAGGGTTGTGGGCTCGAGTCACCAAGGGAGCAAAAAGAGTGGGAGCTCCTAGGGAAAGATTAAAAAGAAATACTGTCACATGGTTCCTTCCAACTGTTACTGGACATGTAACTCTTTTTTTTCAGTACTGGACATTTAACTCCTACTTAGAATTTTCTGAACGGGATGTTATATTGCTGTGTTTTGACTCCTGGTACTTTGTAAATGAGCAGGTTGTAATGCTTATGTCTTGCATATTGGCATTTTTCTTGAACTACTCTATATTTCTCAACACAACCCTGAATTCAGCTGTCACACAGACGATATGCGGTAACTTGAAGGTTTGTTCTCTGATGAATCTGATTATCCTATTAAACTTTCTGATTCACCTCACTAGGTCAAAACTCCAATTGGAGAAAGTACAAAGTTTGTTAAATGGCAAATAATGTTTGTGGAGGAACCCAAGTCCATAATTCAGGTTATCAAATGCATTGTTTTGTTGCAATTGGAGTTGAATAGAGTGCAAGATTGCAAGTGATTGTGTAATTCAGTTCCTGGAGAACGGTCATTTCTAAAGTACCTGGGGGCCTTCATAAGGCTCACAGCAGAGGGAGCATATGCCTTCCTTTTGATAAGTAAGCAAAAAAGACAAGTATGCCTAACCTCCTTAAGCAAAGCTAAGAGTGGACATTATAATTTGATCCTAGAGTATATTTTGCAATACTAAATTCTTTCCAATAGTGTATATGGAGGACTCCTATTTAGAAAATGACAATTGAGACAAGTTTATGGTTAAAATACTTTGGCATTACCTACTATAAAATGGAAAAGTTCACATCTCTATCTTGTCACCTGAATTCCTTATCAAATACTCCACTAGTCACGTGAAGTGATCTAGATAGAATTGTGTGGACTTCTTATGTTATCTAGTCAGAGAAGGTAAGAAGATTCTAATTCCCCTCTTCCCTAATTATGAGGCACCTCTTGGGGATAAATGACCTTTTATGGTCAAATCCTGCATATATTCCCACACATAGTACAACTCATGTTCCTATTGTGACCTAACCTCTATGGTTTATTCTTAAATGTTGCGATAACGTCTTGTGTCACTTAGTCTTTTGAGTCTTCATTCCCACTCCCTTTCTTCATTATCTTTTTATAGTTGATGGATCTAGTTTATAGTGTAATAATTCCTTTCTTTCTTAAATATAGATGTTCCTTGTTTACGCTCCGCTTTTTCCATTCTGTTGATGTTGATGGATCTGTATATGAATAGAGTCGAACGCCTTTGGATTTGTTGTAGAGCTTTCTGGGGGCTTGTCTTGTTGCTCACGATGTTTGGCAGTATCCCCAATGACTATTACTTCATTCTATGTTCCCTGCTGTTGATTCTCAGTCTCCTTTCTCTTGATCTGTATCTGGCTCCTCGTGTCTTTGTTATTGATCATCATGCTTCTTTCTCAGTGTGGAGGCTTGTTTATTCCTCAGTAGCTTTTGCTTTTGTTTTCTTGTGGGCATCTTTTTGAACATTCAAAGTCCCAGCATGCTCTTCTCCTACTTTGTCATTTTCTCGAACATCTGATGTGCCAATATGTTCTCTGCAGAATTTCCTTTTGCGTGTTTCTCCTTGGCATTTTCTCGAGCATCTTGTTTGCCTCCTTCATATTTTGGTTTGTCCTTTTGATTTTTCTGAGAAATTGCTTCCTTATCTCTGCTTCATTCTGCATTCTGTCCATCATACCTTCATCTTGAGATATAGTACCAGCAATCCAGAGCTAGTTTTGTCTCAGACGTGTGGTTGCATATAAATCTACTCATTCTCACGTTAATCGTTGATTTCTTGTTTAAGAATCAAAGAGTACTGTGGTCCTATAACTCTCATTTGAATTGAATCCTTGGAATTTTAATGGTAGACTTGCACATCGTATGCAGACCAAATACCTAGCAGAAAAGATGTAAGCTTCTAATGTATGGGTTTAGGTGTTGTGCTGTTGAACTATTTGGAAGGGCCATAATCTCAACCTGCTGTAAGTTCAAGTGGTTTTGTTATGGAAAAAAAAATCACTTGAACTTATCACCTTGTTCCTCAGGAGCCAACTTATAGAATAGCCTCATATCACTAGGCTACAGTTACTGATAGCTTGCAGATATAGTTCTCACAGCATACTGAAAGAAAAAGCCAATGTCCTTTGTCAAAAGTTCTCATTTCTATTTGGATGGAGTTGAGCATTAAGCAACATGCACCTTTACTAGGAGCTGATGGAAATTTGATAGGATGTCCTTGAGGTTTGTGATGCTGAAATATCTGAGGCAAACACAACCTTTACTTGAAAATGGCAGATTGCACTTTCAGTCAAAGTTAGGTGGCAAATTAAAGAGGAGGTCTACCAACCTCTGTCCTCCTCTAAAGAAGAGAAAGAAAAGTGATCCAAACTCTGTGGGGCCAATAAACATGATTCAGTGTCCTTTATTCTTCTACTGATCACAACCTCTTTTCCCAGTGATTCTGTATATACCCTCAATTTTTCATCTACTCCCTGTGTTTATTGTGAGACAGCCGGTGGCACTGTTTATAGGAAATATGCATAATTTCTCATATGAAATTGAAAAGCAAAGGAGGGTTATTCACTCTACTGGTCCGGCTGTCAATCTTTATCTCCTTTGTACTTAGCTAGTTAGCTGTGTTAGTCGCAGGTAGCTTGTCAATCTGCTCAATGCATTTGCAAATATAGGTTCTCTATAAGATGAACACCTTTCTATTTTTTTCCCAGAAGAGGTAAGTTGGACTTTGCTAAGTGTCTGTAGAGTCCACTTTCTAACCAATGTCTAATACTTGCGGGATTTCCATTTAACTTGTTATGTATTCTTAAGTAAGAAACAAGTTAAATATCAGTATTTGATGAGTCTCTATCAGTACTATAATTTTTTCTTCCTTTATGCAGGATCTTTTCACAATCTCACTAGGATGGTTCATATTTGGCGGGCTTCCATTTGATTTGGTGAGTGTATTATTTCTGTTCCTGTGATTGGCTGTTCTTTGTTGTCTACTAATCATTGTGGATGATGGATATCTTCTTTCAGTTGAATGTCCTTGGACAGCTTCTGGGATTTGTTGGCTCTGTTCTCTACGCCTACTACAAACTCATGGGAAAGTGATTGTCGAGAATGTCCATATGATATTTCCAGGAGAGTTACAATTTGCAGCATTTTTTTACCCCCATTTTTGTATTGGCAATTATGTGATACTTGAAGAGACAAACATCGGGGTTGTAAAAGTGCCAGTTTGACTTAATGTTACGGAGAATCAATTGAGAGAACTGTAGCTTGATGGATGACCGAGTCCCAGCAGTGCAGGGCCTTAGAAAAGAAGAATTACCCCACAAGAACGAGGAACTTAATTAGTTAAGATGTACAAGCAATAACGACATTCTTTATCAAATGAACACATCTGTAATTTATATCAAGTGTAAGACGAGATTCGTCGTGGGCAATTTGTGACCCGAGGGATGGAACTGTATATACGATTTTATGCAGATTTTGCTATTAATGCATGTATTGTTGTGGTATTTATCATACTTCTCTGCACGTCCATCTTATGAGTCTCTCTTGTACTGCATTTATGTAAAGATGATACGAGGCGTCATTTTTCGAGGTTTTTCACTTGAAAAAACAACCGCGTCTTTAGGAAAAAAGAAAAGAAGGTGAAAGAAACCAAACTGGTTGCCTTGCTGTCAAATGAACGGGGAAAAGAAGGTAAAAGTCGACTTTGAAGACGCCAACCACATATCATCAAATTTGTGTAAGCAAACTATCCTTAAAAGCAAGTAAATTACCATGATTTGCCTCCTTCCTTGCTAACTGTCAATATCCATGAGCTAGAGTGTGTTTGGTATGAAGAAAATATTTTTCAATTTTCTCATGTTTGGTTGGGTGGGTCCAAATCAACTTATTTACTCAAATTTAAGAAAAATGATTTAGCTTCAAAAGGTAAGGAAAATATTTCTCAAATCTCTTTTTCAACCTTTCACGGGTACCAATTCCTGATGCTAATCTTGATTCTTGATTCTCGATTCAAGACCCGACTCCCGAATTCAATTCGAGATCCAACTCTCGAGTCTGGTCGTGATCGGATTCCGATTTGGGTGTGAAGTCTCGAGTCAGGATTCAAGGTCGGATTTCGGGTTGGATCCTGAGTCAAGTGTAGGGTTAGGGTTCCGAGATCGTTGTCAGAGTCAAGTTTCGGGTCAAGTGTTGGAGTCGAGTCCCGATTCGAAAGTTAGATTCCACACTGAGTGTCAAGGTCGGGTCCTGGTTCAGCAGTCGGATCACAAGTCAGGGATCATACCAAACAACTATGAGGGTGTTTGAATTAACTTATTTTTAAGTATTTTTTTGACTTTTAAGCACTTTTAATTTTTAAAGGTGTTTGACAAAGATACAAAACACTTTTAAAGAGAAAATTTTATTATCTGGAAAGTAAAATTTCTCTGTATTGCCTTGTTAGTGATGTATCATCTACTATCCAAAATGACAAGCACAAAAACTTACAGGTCAAATCAGATTTATTTCTGTAATATGTATGATTGAGCTGTGTTTAATTCTCTGAAGTAGCAAGAACTAGATGATCTCCATCTCTTATCACTTCAATATCCTCAATAAGTGCTCCATCTTCCGTTAGTACTTTCGCGAGAGAGACGCCAAATTTCTCAGCACCGATATCAAGTAGCTCTTTAATGGAATCTGGCAAAAGTACAGCCCTTCTACCTATATGAGCTTTCTCTAGACAACGGATGGTTATTCTGCTTGGAATTCTTGAATTGGCAGTTTTAGTTGAAGAATAATCCGGGCCACCTCCTCCTGCCAAGTTTCCAAAGTGCACAGTTAGTTCCTGGCAAAATATTATAAGATTCACAATAACTTTTAACAAAAAATCGTCCAAAACTTTATCAAGACAAGACCTACTAGGAGATAAAAGTGCATTTTTATAACTAAAAGACTATTTTGTAACATAGATGTATATTGTAGAGTTTACCATCTTTATGACTATGGAGGTGTACTTAAGAACTAGAGAGGCTTCAAAGTTTAAAGCTGAACTCACCTTCATGGTGTCTCTGGCGTGCAGCCACAAATCCTATCAGTGAATTCTGAAAGAAACTAGCCCTTCTCCTCAATCTGCCGTTGGAGGAGCCAGTTTCTCTAGATGCTGATGCTGTTTCTTCAGGAATGAAGAGAGGAATCGTGGGATCGCTTTGATACTTCATCAGGTAGGGAGCAAAAGGCGCTTCAGGAGGACAGACATTGGTTTCTTTACTAGTTGGTTGCATCAAGTTGAAAAGCTCCTTTATCTCTTCGTGGCCCTGATATTCAGCCAATGCTCTTGGTGTCCAACCGTGATCGTCTGCTTTATCAATGTCAGTTCCTTGTTCCAACAGGAATTTAACTATTTCCACATTCTCCTCAGATATAGCAGTGTGTATTGCTGTAGTGCCTAGGCTGTTAAGAAGGGTGACATCACCTCCATACTTGATGATCTCCTTAAGCAAGTCTAAGCTGCCTTGCTCCACTGCAAAGCAAGCAAACTGACCTACGTCTCCTGAAGATATTGTTGCACCATTGTCCACAAGCAATTTTATCACAGCTTCATGCTTCCCCGCAATTGCATCCCACAATGGAACATTTCCTTCAGAATCTGCAATAACAAAAGTAGCTGTTTATCAGGGAGAGTAGTACAGAATCTTGAATTTAGGATACACTTGCAAATTTGGGAGTGATGCTCTAACCACAACTAGTGCTAGTACTTAATATTTATCAAGGGCAGATACAACTAAGTTATTCTTGTTAAAAGGTTCAAAATGAAATTGAAGACGCTAAGGATAAAACTGCCTCTTAGATAGATACTTAGTCGAGGTCATTGGTATAATTGAAAGCACACGCAAATTAATGGCTTGTATTAAGTATTTAACTTTGTAAACTAATGTACATCCATAATTTTCCAGACATAAAGTATGATTTCCCAAAAGAAACTGTATGTGATTTTCTATGGTATGGAAATGGAAAGAGTACCTTTTCTATTTGGATGTGCTCCAAAGTCGAGAAGTAGAAGAATACATTCAACACTTCCTTTTGAAGCTGCTATATGCTGCATCATAATATGCATATGATTTTCAACTTTAAAACATAAATGTTATTTAGGTCAAGTGTTTAATGCAAAATAGGGAGGAGTCTTACCAACACTGTACGTCCATTGCTATCAGATTCATTAGGATCCATGCCCTTTTTTAGCAGTTGGCGCAACAAAAGATCATCTCCTCTGTTTGCTGCAAAACATAAGCTAAGAGGCATGTCCATTCTTCCCTGAGCCAGCATATGTTCTATATCTGCTAATATTGCTGTCATCATCGGGTCCCTTCGCTCTTTCAAATGCTGCATCCAAGAAGATCATTGTTTAAAGCAAGAAAAGCATCCACACATCAAAATATTACAAAGGGTCATTTATTCTAGTTAAGAATAAAGCTCATATAGGTGAAAAATATTCGCCAAACCACTTCCAGAAAGAAAATTTTGCACTTGGGATTCCAAAAAAAAATTGAACACAGAGTGAAGAATGATGAAAATCATCGAATTTTATCCATAGCTGAGTATTATGATAGAATTCGGCATCATAACAGTGTAACTGTATCAAAGGACCTACAATGGAAGGTTCAGAAAAAATGGATGTCAAATGTTTTCTATAGCCGTAGGAAATTACTACCGACCTGATTTCTACATTAACAAATATGAAATTATTTAGATAGTGCCTAAATAACATCAAAGGAGTCTATTCACCTGAAGGAGATTGTTCATGATTATTGTCCCGTCTCCTATATTTGTTTTAACGATATTGAAGAATGAACTACGATCCAAGCGTAGCAGTTGGGATACTTTTTTGGTTCGAACATTAAAAAGTTGAGGCCTACAGCAAAGGACACCAACTTCTCCACAAACATCCCCCATCTTCAACTCACCAACTACCTACACAAAATGATCCACTAAATAAGCATTTAAGCTCAGGATAACAGAATGTTTAAGTCCTACACTAGAGTAACTTACCTGATCCATTCCATTCTTGTGTGATATAAGATCCTACATGAACGAAAGATGTGATTATTAAGAGATTCAATTGCAGCAATTAAATCAGCGAAGAAAAAAATAGATGATAACGTGTATTTAACAGCAAGAAGTTTGAAGATTTTGTGAGTAGTGTTAAAAAATCATTTTTCATAGAAAATGAACGTTATTATGAATGCATAAGATATCACGGTTCCTTGACTTGAGTTTGGCTATTGTGATAAATCAACAGCGGGTGAACAAAATTGAGAGAATCATTAGTCTTTTCCAAAGCATTCTTTTCCTTTGCTTTCAACTCCTTTCCCAGAAAAAAAGAGTGGGAGAGAGAGCGAGAAAGAGCTCCTTACCACTGCTCCAGTTACCAGAATGTACAGATCTGTAGGTGCTTCATTTTGCAAAATGACATCCTCTTTTGGAGGGAAATACTCAGCCTTCATCTCAGAAACCTGCACAGTATAAAAACACCGAGAAGAAATCAAATCAGCTATTTGTATTATTACGGAAATTAGTGAAACAACTGAACAACATTTTGTTATAGACAAAAGACTATTCACCAATAGTATGAAATTTTATGAAACCTTAAGATCAATCAACAAAATTAAGCACAGCTGGGAATTACCAGTTGAAAAAGTAAGTCATTTGATACCCCATTGAATAAGTACACCTTATCCACCAGTGGATAGAATAGATAATGTGAAATGCCAGATCGAATAGCTTTGGGTAGTGTTTCAAGAGTTTCTTGCTGCTGAAGACCTTCTGAATCTGTTCTGTGCCTCAAACGCAAGTGAGCTATCATCTGTTCTTCAAGGCGAACCGGCAGCTTATTCCTTTGTGCAAAGCTTGAGGCAGCTTGAATAGTATCCCTCTGTGCAGCGAAACAATCATCAGAGATAAATCCTTTAGAAAAAAAATCAGAATTTGTCAGCAAGACAAGACAGTATCACTGATATTCTAAAAATGATTTTCCAATTTATTTGTGGTACTTATTTTTTTTGATGACCGTGGTGTCCGGGCCAACTTTCGCACACCTCGACTAATTCCATGGGATACCTGCCACCTCCCACCAGGTACCAGGTAATTCTAAACACCAAGGCTAGGACAAAAGGGAAGAATTAACTAGTGTTTTTTATCTCCGCTGGGATTGAACTTGAGACCTTATGGTTCTCAACCACTTCATTGATCACTAGGCCACACCCTTGGGTTCCCAATTCATTTGTGATACTTGTTCAGGGATTTAGAATACTAGGCCAAAAACTAAATATGTTGTAGAAAGAGAACTGATAACAATTTCATCATCTAATCCTATGCTAGATGCAACATCTGTGATGAGGTTTGAAGACTTAAAATTAGTAAATGGCGAAATGAGATATGGGCACAGTGGTGCAATGATAGCACCGTAAATATAGGTTAAATATAAATGATAAAATATTGTGCAAATTGCATCTAAATGTCCTGAAAGGAAAAATACATAGTGATTTCAATTAGATCAATCAAGAAGTTAAAGAGAGAATCTACTCACGAATTTCCTCGTCTTACTGGTTCCATGGACAACCAAGTTGGTCATGTTTCCAATAAGATATGCAGTCAACCCGAGGTCGAATAACATGTAAAACATGGTGAATATCATTTCCTCTGTAGCCACAGCGTGCAAATCCCCATAGCCAGTTGTTGTAAGCGTTGTAATGGACCAATACATACACATTACATAGAGATCCCAGATGCTCCTGTCATGATGATTTCCAATGGCCAGTGAAAGCCATGTTTTACTTGTGTCTTCTTTCCGAGCAGCAAGAAAGTAGTAGAAGCAGCCAGCACAATGAACAGCAAAAAGAGTCACCTGAAAAAAATACCCCAAAGTGTGTTATGGTAAATCGCCATTGAGGTAATTTACAAGCAAATACCATTTATTGCTTGAAAGACTTACACATATAAGCTTCAGTAAGCGAACCCCAAAGTAACTGATCTTCCTGTTTTTCTCCAATCTATAGCAAAAGAACAGCACATTTGTCAGCTATTTATTTCAAAACATAGTCTCCGTATTTATCACTAAAGTAAGAGATCTTGTCAAAGCATTGTAATCATGATAGTTGCACTTCTCTTCTTCACCCAAACTATTATAACAATGCGTAATTCCAGTAGACTTGAAACAGAACGATTCACTATTCTTACTTTTGATACTAATTCAAATCGAATTGCTGTGTCAAAAAAGGATAGCTATGCTGATTCAATATACTCTAAAGACGCCCTCGGTACAATATTGAAATTTCAGTTAATTGTCATTTACTGATCTCATCTCAAGAAATCCTAGTACTTAATTATTCCTTCTTTTTTATTCAGATTGGACCACCAACAAAGAGCATCATGTATTGATCCAATACACTAAAACGTGGAAAATCATTAATAACAAATCAAACATGGAAACTTAAGTAGTTCTGCTAATAAAGCATCTTACCTTGCAAACATGGCACTGACTCTTCTAAGACGCCAGAGACGAAGGATACTGAAGTATTCATATGATTGAAGAAAATAGGGCGTTGCTTTACGAATAAGTTCAGAAGGGATGGTGGATATAACATCAAACAAAAACCCGGATTTTGTGTACCTCAAAGCGATCCGCTTTGGGTCATCAATCATACTGCAAGCTGATTTATCAAGATAGGCAACAAAGAATGTGAGGACAATGTCAATGGCAAAAAATGAATTAGCTATGTTATCTAAGATGGGAATAACTCCTCGAGGTCTGTCTAGAAATCCAAACTGAAAAGGTGACGCCCATGCTGTGTAGAATACAAGTAGCACCAAATAAGTATTCCAAGCCCTGCATGATAACCAAATCTGTTAAAAAGATAAAAGTCTAAAACCCCTCTCCCGTGCCTCTCCTGTGCAATAGCTCCCAAACCACACAAACAAAAGTAAATGGCATTAGTCAAAAATGTCAATAGGTGCGTGTCGGATTCTGCAAAATGTAGTGTACGTATTTTTAGAGAATATGAAAGCTACTTTGCTCGGACTCTTCAAGAATGTCACTGGGTGTATTTATGGAGAATACGACACTATGCAGGAAAGTGAAAAGTGAAGAGTCCACACAACTTAAACCCCATTCCAAAAGGGTTTCGAACTTAAGACCTCCCAACACAACGCCAAACCACCTGACCCACCCAACCCCAAAAGGTCAAATTTCGTGCTGCATGAAAGTATATCATAAAAACCCATCTACAATTCAAACATAAAACAACAGCATGAAAATCAATTGAGAGAAAAAAGCATAATGTATAAATATTTGGATACCTATAACGGGGATTAGAAGGGGAGATGATGTAGGGACGGAGTTTGGTTTTGCAATTAGTATGGGCACCAAGAGAAGGAAGAATGGCACTAGTAATACTATAATGAGAGCTTTTATCATCCATGGAATACGCTCTATCCATCTCCTTCTCCTTCTCCATTAATTCTCATACAACATTACTAGTATTAATTTTGCCCGACCACCAATGGCCGCCGGACTCTGCCACCTTCTTCTTCTCTTTCTTATAGATTAATATTCCCCTCATTTTTTTTATTTATTCAATTCATACTATAAATATGTGCTTTATATATATATTAAGAAAAAGGAACAGTTGACTAATTTTTTGTTTTTGTCTACAAAATGTGAGTTGAAATATTAATTTTTTTTGCCTGAGAGATTGTGTTACTATATAACTCTAAAACTATTGGTTTGTCATGGAAAATGTTCAAAAAAAGTCCTTTTATTTTAACCTATTAGAAACAGTTTTAGAATAGGCTATAATACACTTAAACTTGTATAAATTGAATAAGTAGACATACATGTCTTATATGGCATAATACACATAGGACGCCACTTCTTCTTCTCTTTCTTATAGATTAATATTCCCCTCTTTTTTTATTTTTTTATTCAATTCCTACTATAAATATGTCCTTATATATATTAAGGAAAAAAAAAAAGAGTTGACTAATTTTTTGTTTTTTTCTACAAAATGTGAGTTGAAATGTTAAATTTTTTGCCTGAGATTGTGTTACTATATAACTCTAAAACTATTGGTTTGTCATGGAAAAAGTTCAAAAAAAAGTCCTTTTAACCTATTAGAAACAGTTTTGCCTTCCAACTTTGAGCGTATACAATAGGCACTTAAACTTTTATAAATTGAACAAGTAGACACATGTGTCCTACATGGCATAAAACACATATAACGCCATGTAGGAGACAAAATTGTCATTTGGACGAATATGTCTATTTGTTCAATTTTATACAAGTTTAAGTGCCTACTTATGCACACCCAGAGTTAAATGTAATAGTTGTCAGCTGAAGCCAAGTTAAGAGTCATGTTTATGTATTATACCTTTAAAATATTATTATTTTTTAGGCTAAAAAATATATACATTTTTGTTAACAGAGTGGAATTTAACTAAACAAGTAGTCAATTTTCATTGATCCACATAAATTTTTTATCAAATAAAAAGACCCAACACCCAAATTTAATACTCATATTTGGAACATGATTTTTAAGATTATGGGAGTCCTATTCTCTTGGCTTATGCAATTGCATATATCATGATCTCTTACTGATTAAGATTATGGGAGTCCTATTCTCTTGGCTTTTGCTTTGGCTTCTGCAATTGCAAAGGATATTTTTGAGCTTAAAGAAATGTTGAGGACATTTTTAAATCAATAAATAAAAGGAGAATATTTTAAAACTATTTCTAATATCTTAAAGGCATTTTAAAGCCTTTTTTGACTTGCAACTGATTATTTAAAGATTATGCTTATAAGTAATGCGAATACATATAATCAATTATTTGTCCTTATATTATTTTAGATAGATATAATGCTTTTACCAATAGTATTGATGGTCTTGTTTCGACTCTTTTGAGAGTTGATTTTGTATTTATGTTATTAATATCCGTTGTTTTCCTTGGATAATTACTTCTTGGAGAATTGATTAGCCAAACTTTTTCTATATGACTTTATCTTTCTAACGACCCTTTTGGTCGTTTTGAGTATTAGAGATTTATTTCATAAAAGGCTCTTTCAATGGGTATTTTGGACTATTCATAACTATAGTTATATAACTAATAGGGTAATTTTAATAATTAATTTAATTGGTGGTTAAAGAAAATAACAATAAAATTAGTAGTGGACCACTTTTATAAGTGGTCATGTATAATAATTAGGGCGAAGAAATAATCTGCAAAAGAAAGAAGAAAGAAAAGTAGGCGAGAGAGAGAGCAATACCTGCGGCATCTACCGAAGAAGACCGATCCCAGGTAACTTTAATTGCCTTAAATAAATTATAAGGGATTATAGTTACAACTAGTGTGCGCTTCACGCAGATATAAAAAGATATTAAATATATTTTAAAATAATTAATAAATGATATAATAAAAGAGAGAAATATAAATTAAGTTACAATTCTGATATTATCTATTCAGAAAAATTGCTAAAAAATCTCATGCTGCATTTTCAATTTAAAATTGCTTATAAAAAAGATGAAAACATAAAAATTAATATGAAAAGTTTCGGTTAAGTAACAATCTAATTATGATAGTTTCATATTAAATTTAATGATTCTTATAGTAATATTATTGGTTCAACCACCAATACTAATCTACTTGATCATAAATTACATGACTTTTTTTTTTGTATAAATGACTCTATAATAAAAAATAAACAAATAAAAATATATTTGTGCTAAATCATGGTGGAAAAAAAAATACTTTAATTACATTCGAACATATTTATGCCCGAGATTCAAAAGTTAGAGAATTTTTTTTTTTGATAGTTGATGCTCGTACTGCATTCATTTACTACATATTTGTGTCACATAAGATCCATTAATATTAAAAATATATATTTAAACTTTCATTCTTATAGTATGCATTGTGAGAAGAGAGAATTAAGTTGCTATAGTGAAACACTGTCGTTGAGATTTTACTTTTACAATAAAAATAAAATAAAATTAATCACATAATTTATCGTATAGAGATTATCAGTAGTGAGAAGAAATAATTTTTAAAAAAGAATATGTGTATGCAACGACGAAGATGTAGAAAAAGTATCAAGAGTTGAATATTTTTTTACAACACTAATACAATTATTCCTATTATTACAATATTATTGTGGTAATTATTATACATGTCTCAAAATAGGTTTTTATAAGTGTCATTTTAAGGAGTTGTAAATTTGTATATTAAATATTTGAAGGTTATGAATATGAAAGGTTAGGAGTTATAGACATTACAAAATTAATTAAGATTTAAATGTATGTAATTGAAGAGGCATGAATTAAGAATATGATTTTATAAAATAAAATAATTGAAAAAGATTGGAAAAAATGTCAATTTTTTTTATAATATATATATATATATTGATTTTATTTATATCTCTTCTCATGTTTTTGGCTTTTATCGTTATTGTGTTTAAATTTTCTATTTTTTATTTATTAATTTATGTACTATATATTATTTCCACATTAGTCTTGCTTTATTATTTCAATAAAACCTGAAAAGTGAAATATCCACTCTCTTCCTTAACCGATTAGAAAATAAATTTTCATCATTTCTAATAAATTAAATTATATGCTTACACTTTGTATAAATTATATGTATATAGTTTGTTTGGATGGAAAGTGCAATAGCACATAATATTAGATTTCTCTTTTTCTTCGTTCATATTTTTCATTGAGGTATCAATTATATTCTTTTAATTGTTTCTATGATACAATTTTTGGAGCTGGTCATTTTTAATTATTACGTAATAATAATAGAAATGTTTATATGTAATTCACATAAAGAAGATTAATTTATATATATGACTTTTGTTTAACACTTTAAACACAAATTTGTTATTAATAGAATTAAATGATGAAATTTAAATTTTTTCTTAATCAATAAGAGAGTTAAAAAAAAATTATTTTTAGTTCTTTATATATATATATATATATATATATATGATCTCTAATTTTAGTATACATTTAAGTTTTATTATTTTTATATTAAAATTTTATAATGCCTCTAATTATAAGATAACAATATGAAATATTAAATGATATCATGAACATGACTATTAACATAATTTAGGGTTTGTGATCATTAAAAATCATGAAAGTAAGGAAAATAAAGACAATTAAATATCAAATAATTTTATGAACATGACTACAAAAATAAGTTTTAAAAAAAAAAATCTTAAGAAACCACAAAGAGAAGCAAAAGAGAAAAAAATCACATCATTTTTTAAAAAAAAATAATCATGATTTGTATCATCTACAATTCAAAAAAATAATATTAAATATATAATTACAATAGAAAAAAGTGGTAATTATAACATTTTACCTCGTAAAATCAAACTATGTAAAACATTCTTCATTATACATATCTCTCCTACAAAATAAGATCAAAGAAGACAAAAATGACCAACCAAAGAAACACAAGATGAAGAATAAGAAAAATGAAAATAAAATAATCATCATACATGTCTCAAGATAAGTTTTTATAAGTGTCATTTTAAGAAGTTATAAATTTGTATATTAAATAATATGAAGGTTATGAATATGAAAGGTTAGGAGTTATAGATATTACTAAATTAATTAAGATTTAAATGTATGTAATTGAAGAGGTATGAATTTAGAAGATGATTTTATAAAATAAAATAATTAAGAAAAATTAGAAAAAATGTCAACAAAACAACAACAACAAAAAAAAAAAAAATTTGGTCATCGAGAGGTGCCACATCACTTTTTTTTTTATCTAGCTTTATATATATATATATATGATTAGGATGCTGCATGCTTATTGATGGGATGAGTAGTATTGTATAGTCTCTGGAAATTATTGCTTCTTCAAGTAGTAATGTGCTACATGTGATTTTTTTATATATATATTGGAGATAAAAAATTTAATAAATGGTACAAGTCAAATATTATGTTAATTGGAATTGGAAAGGGTTGCTGGTATAAGAATTATAATCTATTCTCACCAAAGAATGATTTTAAGTTGAAAAGAGGGATTGGATAACTGCCAAGTCAGACAAAGTGCCTAAAGGATCAAAGTTGATCACATGAATTGAATATTGGGTTCTGGGTCCAAATTGTTTTATATTTTGTTTTGTTTTCTATGGTTGAGGTTACTGGATGTAGAACTTAAACTTAAATTTCCAATTCTTTCTATAGTTATCTTGTCATGAGTCAAGTTTTAATATATTGAGTTAGGTAATTAAATATTAGGTGTATTATATTACATGAATACCTTTAAAGTTATGATAATTGGAGGCATTAAGGCTTATCCTTAGGCTTGAACTTTAGGAAAGTGATTATGGATTTGGGTGAGTTTTTGGGTCAAGGCTAGACATAGAATAATATGAGTGTTTATAGACTCGTTAACTTACAAATTATGCATATATACTTGATAGATTGGAAAGGTTCGGAGGCATTGAGGAAAGGAAAAGTAATGGAGAAGTAGCTTGCTTTACTTCGGTTCTTCGGTGGAGGTAGGTTATGGTTTACTCTATTTGATAGATAGACTCTTAATAGTGAATGATATGCATTGAGTGATATTGTGAAGTTCTCTATATACTTGATTGTGTGGTTTGTGATTGGTCTGAAATCCTGAGACTGTGAAATTTATAATCTTGAACCCTCTCTATCGAAGTGATGCCTTGAATAAAGAAGGCTTGATGAACTATTGTTAATGAAGTGAAAAGTGGTGATAATAAATGATAAATTGACATTATTGGATCGGGTGTCACGTTCCGACATGATATTATGGGATCGGGTGTCGCGTTCTGACACAATATATTGGATCGGATGCCACAAGCCGGCATAATATTATTGGATCGGGTGTCATGTTCCGACACGGTAACATTAAAGGAAAACATATAT
>JAJONR010009618.1:0-42503 GCA_029582245.1 Solanum etuberosum
TTTAAATTACTCAAAGAGAGGAAACCCATCTTGGCTTATTAATAGCCTCGTACATGTAATCTTCCATTCAATTCCTTTAAACCGATCTTTGATTTAGAAACAAGTATGCTCGGATCTAATCTTGGGAGTAGTAATACAGGGATTGTAATGTAAGCATTAGTAATTTAGGGATTAGTATTGCATAATGCAGGGATTATTTCTTGTTGGATGTTTAGTTTGACATTTTATATATTAGTATACAATGTATAATTCAAACTCGCCCGTTTGATATGCCTTTTAAATTACTCAAAGAGAGGAAACCCATCTTGGCTTATTAATAGCCTCGTACATGTAATCTTCCATTCAATTCCTTTAAACCGATCTTTGATTTAGAAACAAGTATGCTCGGATCTAATCTTGGGAGTAGTAATACAGGGATTGTAATGTAAGCATTAGTAATTTAGGGATTAGTATTGCATAATGCAGGGATTATTTCTTGTTGGATGTTTAGTTTGACATTTTATATATTAGTATACAATGTATAATTCAAACTCGCCCGTTTGATATGCCCTTTAAATTACTCAAAGAGAGGAAACCCATCTTGGCTTATTAATAGCCTCGTACATGTAATCTTCCATTCAATTCCTTTAAACCGATCTTTGATTTAGAAACAAGTATGCTCGGATCTAATCTTGGGAGTAGTAATACAGGGATTGTAATGTAAGCATTAGTAATTTAGGGATTAGTATTGCATAATGCAGGGATTATTTCTTGTTGGATGTTTAGTTTGACATTTTATATATTAGTATACAATGTATAATTCAAAATACGTATTTACTTTTTAAATAAAATTAAAAAATTCTTACTATTGTGAAGGTTAATTTTGTTATTTAGCATTTCTAGTCCGCCCTAACTTGTTTGGGAGTGAGGTGTCATTCTATTACTGATATCCGCATTCTTATTTCACATTCTATCTTTTTTTTTAAAAATGAAATGGCCAACGGCAATAAAATATATAAATCAAAAATATCTCCAGCAATACAAAGAAGAAAGACCAATTGGCCCAAAATTAAATTAATTAATGGTTTTTGTATATGGAGATTAAGAGCCTGTTTGGATTGGCTTTTGGTTTTTGACATATAAGCCAAAAACCATAAATTAGAAATTCTAACTTGGCTTATTTTTATCATTTTAGCTTAAAAGCAAATGTTTATAAGCACTTCTTTAATTGACTCAAACACTCCAAAAGTGCTTAAAAGCTATTTTTGGCTTAAAAACAAATAATCCAATCCAAACATGCTCTAATAATCCTCCAATCCAACCAAACATTTTATAAGCTTATGCTGATTTATTTTTATTTTTTTGTGGGTATTACTATTAGCTGCTAAGTCACACCTTGAAAGTTTGGAAAAGGGTTGTGGAGATGGGTTGAGAAAGGATGTGTCAATTTCTGAGAACTAGTTTGGATTCATGCCAGGGCGTTCAACTACTGAAGTCATTCATCTTGTGAGGAGACTGATAGAGAAATATTAGGAGAGTAAAAGGGATTTGCATACGGTGTTCATTGACCTTGAAAAGGCCTCCGACAAAATCTTGAGAGAAGTCCCTTGGTGATGTTTGGAGTCTAAAGGTTTACCGGTGGCTTACATAAGGGTGTTAAAAGACATGTATAATGGAGTCAAGACTCGGGTAAGAACAGTGGGAGGAGACTCGAAGCACTTTCCTGTCGAGATGGGGTTGCACCAGGGTCAACGTTGAGCCCATTTCTATTTGTTTTGGTGATGGATAATTGACGCGGCATATTTGCGGTGAGGTGCCTTGGCATATTTCCAGTCGAGATGACATTGTTTTGATCGAGGAGACGTAGCGCAGTTAACAATAGATTGGAGGCGATATACTCTGGAGTCTAAAGAGTTCTGGTTGAGCAGGACCAAAATAGTATTTTGAGTGTAAAATTTAGTGATGAGAAGCATGCAACAAGCGTGGAAGTGAAACTTGATACTCAAGTTATCCCTAAGAGAGAAATATTTAAGTATTTGGGGTCTCTGATTCAAGAAAATTGGGAGATTGACGATGATGTCACAAATTGAATTGGTGTGGCATGGATGAAGTGGAGGCTTGCATCCGGCGTCTTGTGTGACAAGAATGTATCACCAAAACTTAAAGGTAAGTTTTATAGATTGGTGGTTAGACCGACTTTGTTGTATGGCGGAGTGTTGGCCAGTTAAGAAGTTCTAGGTTCAGAAGATATAAGTGGCGAAAATGAGGATGTTGAGATGGATGTGTGGGGCATACTAGGAGTGATAAGATTAGGAACGAGGATATCCGGGACCAGTGTTCAGGAAAGCGAGCGCTTCATCGCTTAAAGCGATGAAGC
This sequence comes from Solanum etuberosum, assembly GCA_029582245.1. Classification (NCBI taxonomy): domain Eukaryota; kingdom Viridiplantae; phylum Streptophyta; class Magnoliopsida; order Solanales; family Solanaceae; genus Solanum; species Solanum etuberosum. The sequence continues at coordinate 2,357 of JAJONR010009618.1, forward strand.
GAAGCGATGCGAGCCTTCTATGCTTCACAGACTAGAATGAGTATGTGAGGGCTTCATCGCTTAAAGCGTGAGGCAGGGCCTTATCGCTTTTTTCCGCTTCACGCTTCCCTGAACACTGTCCGGGATGAAGTGGAAGTGGCCTCCGTGGTGGACAAGATGAGGGAAAGGAGATTGAGATGGTTTGGGCATTGAAGAGGAGATGTGCGGATGCCCAGGTAAAGGGTTGTTTATCAGGCGGATCAAGCAGATAATTTCGCTTAACGGTTTGGCCTATCGGTTATCGATTTTTAAATATACTAATCTGCTAGCCAACCAATAAGATATCAAATGGTTTGGTAACAAATTAGCAATTATCGGATGGTTATCAGGCGGTGTATCAGCTAACCTCTATGGTACCTTTTTTTTTTTTTTAAGAATGCACCTTACAAAAAGATGACTTCTTATTACTACATTATATGCAGTGAGCCAGTGACCCTGAAAATACAAATACTAAATACACTCAAGTCTAACACTTGTTGTTGCCTCACAAAGCCTAGAACAACCCTAAACATACTTAACACTTACCTCACAAAGCCAAGAAAACTTGCCACTTATAATATTAAGATATCACGAGAAATAAATTGGGTTCCAACTTCCACGAGTAAAAGACGGTGCTCTTAACACACTTGATAGATGCCCATCAAATGTTTCAAGACATGATCCATAAGTTGTTATCACGCATTGATCAACTGTTGTAGTATTATATATTCTTATTAGTTTATATATCTTGGGTAAAAGTGTAAATATGGTAGCTCTTAACTGGTTAATGGTTTACCCAATAAGAAAATTAAGTAATCCGCCCCCACACCAATAAGCCGTTAATTATAAAATATTAGTCCGTTCACCAACCGTATATCCAATAACCTTATTACCAATAAGCCAATTTTGCAGTTGGCTTATCAGTTACGGTTTAGTTTTGAACACCCCTGCCAGTAAGGAGGTGTGAGAGGTTGGATATAGTGGGGCTGAGGAGAGGCAGATGGAGGTCGAAAAAATATTGGGGAGAGGTGATTAGGCAGGATATGACGCATCTTCGGCTAATCGAGGGCATGACCTTAGACAGGGGGGTATAGAGGTCGTGGATAAGGTAAAAGGTTAGTAGGTAGTTGAGAGTTGTCTTATTACTTACCTATTCATGTCTTTGGTTGGGTGAGTTTAGAGCTCCATGTCGGTCGTAGTATTAGCATATTCATGTAGTCTTTGGTTTTTGCTATGTGATATCATATGTGGTTTGTTGTGTTTAGGTGACTGCACCTTGTTGTTATAGTTATGGTTCCTTGCATATATGCTCCACACTACTTTCCTATTAGCTGTCATGTTTTTCTTTTAATTACTACTTTGATTTGCTTGAGCTGAGGGTCGTTTGGAAACACCCTCTCTACCTCATAGAGGTAGTGGTAAGGCTTGCATACGCTCTATCTTCCCCGGACCCCACTTTGTGGGATTTCACTGGGTTTGTTGTTGTTAGTAATTTATTATTATTATTATTATTAGCTCTTCTAAAACCCAAATCAAACTACTCCTTAGATTCCGAACAGACATACAATATCGTTTGTTTATATTTGTTTTGTACTCATTATAGAATTTAATCATGTAGTGAAATACTCTGGATATCTCCACTATTTGCTGGTCCATGTTGCTAGGCAGTTTCTTGGATTTTAGTTGCTTGTTTGCTAATTGTCAATTTTAAAAGGTTTCTTGTTGACTAGCTAGTATAAGCTGACTAGTCTAGTTATAAGAATGTATTAGCAATTAGCAATTCCTCTGTTTCACCAGTTCCTTTATTTGATGAGTAGCAGGACTATTTCACGGTATCTCTCCTCTTTGCATAGCACTACAGTGGTAGAGCAGAATTAGGAAGGAAGGATGCTCTCAGGTTCTGCTTTACTTATATTTCTCTTCATCCATCTTTATACATGCACCTTTTCTTATAGGGCAGAGCACCAAGAGCGTATCAGTCAATAGACTACTTCAAACTATCAAGTTATACAAGTGTCGTCTCATCCAGAGACTAATAGATTTTAGTTTAAAGAGATGTGGGGTGTTCCTCGGTGCAACATGCACCAGAAAAACAGTGTGCAAAAGATCTTTGGATTTCTATCAAAATGCAATCATCACCCTGAAAGCTCTTCCTATTTTTATACAAACAAAGAAACAATTGTAAGCCCCAGTAGACGTGCCACTATGATGTTTGCCTTTTTTAAGAGTTGTTATTCAGCAGCTAAAAGTTGTTCAATATTCTCAAAGAACTACTTCTTTCAATTTTCAAGGCCCTGCTTGTTTAAGAATTTGTTTGAGTGGCATAAGAGCACATAACATTGTGTCAGATTATGTCACTATTTGCTTAGTCTTAGCCATAGTTCTGTGTTTTTCAGTGTTCAACATGGGAACTCAGCTTCAACCAAGAGTAATAGGCCTTCCCAGAAGTCAAGGTAAGTGAAAGTTGGGATTATATGGACAGTCTTTGCACTTATAGTATCCCCACCCTAAAAGATAATAGTAAGAAAAAAACAAGAAGAAAGAGAGTGACACTTTAAGAAATAATCTGTAGCTTCAGAAGATAATAAGTTGGGAATTTTGAGAACTTGGGTTCTCTTAAGAAAACACGTGATCCAAAGACCAATGGGCAATCACCACAACTGTTACTTATTCTATTTGTCCTTTTAATTTTTTCACAAAAGAAAAAGAGAGAAGCCAACCAGGACCGGGATAGGAAGCTTACACCTAACAACTATTCTAGAGTTAAGCTTTGGATTTTGATTGCTTGCTTGGCCACTGTTTCATTTTTCTCGAGTTCGTTTTAATCTTACAGAGAAAAGTTTTCCCTTTTGACCTTCTCTTATTCTAATTCTTATTAACAATATGTGGAAAGATGCAAATTTGCAATTGATCGGTGTTTTAGAAGTAACTTATTATGATTTTTCCTTGAGATTCTTATAAAACTTGTTCACAGATCTGGTTGAAGTAGAATATATTAGAAATGATACATCCAAATCTTATTCTTATAGGTGTATTGGATGTAGAAGTATATTCTACAAATAGAGCACAACTGAGGACTTCCACCAGCAACAGATTTATGTGCACCTTAAATCAGTCAACAGGAGTCTCGGCTCAAGCAGCCCAAACAGAAAGTAGGACTTTGGTCAAAATGTGTGGAATTACATCAGCTAGAGATGCTGCTCTTGCAGCAGAAGCTGGAGCCAATTTTATTGGTATGATCATATGGCCCAACTCAAAACGCTCTGTTTCACTTTCTACTGCAAAGGAAATCTCAAAGGTTGCGCGGGAATATGGAGCTCTGCCAGTTGGGGTGTTTGTAGATGATAATGCTGACACAATACTAAGGGCCTCTGATGCAGCAGACCTTGAATTGGTGCAGGTGAGGAACTGTCATCTTTCACCATCTTGTATTTATTGTTTTCACTACTCAAAATCCACAACATGTTCAAATTGAGCAGCTTCATGGAAATGATTCTCGAGATGCTTTTCCAGTTTTAGTCAGGGAGAGACGTTTAGTATACATACTTCATGCAGATGAAGAGGGAGGCCCTTTGAACTCCATCTATGATGAGGAGTCTTCTCTAATTGATTGGATTCTAGTGGATAGTGCGAAAGGTGGCAGGTACAGTTTTTTCCTTATAGATACACCTGCCATTGGCATGGCTGGTATGCTATCATTCAGAGTCTCTTTTGGATTAAGCTTAATCCCACCCCATATGGAGCTAATATAATGTAATTCCATTGGGTTAGTATTATCAAACTCTTTTTTTGGATTCGTTCATGCCAAAGCAAACTTGTTTTTTGTAACTTTTGCATGACCAAGCAACTGAGTCTAATGTGATAGGAATCAATTCACTAATAGTGACGTTGTAATGAGAGAAGAATAGCACTAGTAGCAATGAGGACACTGACCATTTTAGAGGAGATGAATTCATGATAGCTAAGTTTGAGCAAGTGTTGGACTGTAAATTATGAAATAAAATTTGTATTCACATACTTATGCAGTGGCAAAGGGTTCAACTGGGCTCAGTTTAAGCTACCATCAATTAGAAGCAAACACGGGTGGCTCTTGGCCGGAGGAATTAACCCAGAGAATGTTTGTGAAGCTCTTTCTGCTCTGAAACCCAATGGAGTGGATGTCAGTAGTGGCATATGTGGACAAGACGGCATCAAAAAGGATGAGTTCCGGATACAATCATTCATGAATGCAGTGAAATCTTTACACCTTTAGTTGATATTGAATAGCTAAAATATTGAGGCAAGTTTCCTATTGCAGATTGTTAAATCAACTGCAATGTTGGTGCAGATACCTCTTGTAATAGCTCTGCTGATTAGTGTAGGCTAAGACTAATATCTCATGATACATCAATTTTGTACTATTAGAAAAATATCAATTTCTTTGTAAGAGTGCAACTTCCCTCAAGCAACTAATCAACTCATAAAGTAAGATGCTATTGGATAGGGGTTTAACCATGACCCGGACAGTGTCGGGATCAGATCCTTGCATCCACTAACCATACATTAGAAAATATTTTCATCTCACCAACCTAACATGAAAAAATAATTTAGAAATCAACTTACATTTTCTAAGAAAACACTTTCCTTCCTAATATCGACTAAATTCTTTAAAAGAAATCCAATCAGGTAGATATCTGTCTTATCATAATATGTTAGTAGAGGAATCCAAGTAGAATCGAAATTCTCTTAAGAGCATACCTTTCGTATGTAACAAGGAAGTTCATCATGGCCCCAATCTAAGACCAGTAACATATCATAGTGTATTTCTTGCTAATTTAGATTTGTAATATTTATTACATTGGTATATAAAAATAAAATTATTATACTAAATCCTTGTTTGATATCTCATGACACATCAAACTTGTGTTACTAATTACTACTAGTATTAAGACGTCAACTTCTTTACAGGAGTGAAACACATGTCTTGTTTGATAAAAGAGTGGATATTGACTACAATGATAACAACCACATGCTACAGGCTCTCAACATGTAAAATGTTTAAGTTGATTATTATTGAATGTGACATTACCTTGGTTGTTTCTTTCCTCTTTAACCACCACCCATGCCCCTTTTTTTTTTGGCCCCCTCATGTTCTTGGGTCAAAAATTACTATTTCCTTCATAAGTGATGTTAATGGATCCATGCACAGCAAAAACACAATAAAAGATGGTGGGACTGAAGTATCCTTTTTTATAAATAAACATTTCAGAATCCAGAATACAAATAATATACTTTCTTGGCCAACCCAACAGAAGGTCTAAGACTAACTTAAACTTGCTCTTCTACATGCCTTCCCCATTCTTTAATGGGAGGTAGCTAACTTTACTTTGTGTTCAACCAGTAGTGCTTATACAACCAACTTGAATGGATGGGATGACCATAGTGTTAGTGAAAATGAATCGGCTAACAGGGTTTTGCTATTTCTCAGACCCATAAAGGTTGGGATCAGTTTGATAATACACTACATTCCCTGTGTCACTCACAAAGTGATCCTCCTTCATGCTTTTTATCAGATATCCCAACAAGTAAAATGGTAGAGGCCCTGACTTCTTTGGCTCCTTATAATATTTTCCTAACACTGGTTTAGCAGCTTCAGTCTGCAAAAGAATCCATGTTATTAACACACCAATAGAAACTATTTGGAGCAGCTTATGTAAAATGTTATCTCATACTTACTGCTTCTACCAAATGATAGTGTGGGATTTGAGGGAAGAGATGATGTATCACATGAGTCCCTATGTCATGGTGGATGTTGTTAATCCATCCATAGTCACGATCAAGCGTTGTAAGCCCTCCTCTCAGATAACTCCATTCCTGTTTCATACATGCATATCAATTACCGAATCACCTCCCAACTTTTTTCTTCATAAAATAGGAGTAACTAACAACTAAATGCTTATATCCCAAGGCAAATGCTTTATACAAGACATGAGATTAGACATATCTAGAAAAACACAACACATTAAACATATTTCATTTGGCATTCTAGCTTAGTAGGAGATACTACTCCGCTAGCCAAATCAAACTCGAATCAAAATTATACCTCTCCTCTGTACCAAGGAACTTTATCTTCATGGCCATGGTGATGCAAATAGGTAACTATATCCAGCCACATGACAAAGCCCTACATGTTGGATTGAATTCATTTCAGTTAATAAAATGAGTCCAATAAAGAAGCAACAACAAAAGAAGGCAAGGTTGGAAAATGGACTAACCCAATAGGGGATGCCATAAAGCTTAAGCACTTGGAGAGGACCCATGACAAAGGATAATCCCACAAGCAATGCAGCCATTGCTGTCCAGCAGATAGTTGAAGTTATCACGTCTTTCTTCTCACTTGCGACAAACAAATCACTGCTTGGATCAAAGTGAGAACCTTTCTTTCCCGGGCTTCTACCCCACTGTGATTATTATGAGTTCCAAGTTAAAAGAATACATCAAATTTTGTTATTGTCAATAATACATGGGATATGGACTACTAACTCACCAGATAGAAAGGATATGCCAGCAAGGGAAAGGGTAGAGTGAACCTAAATTTCTTTGTGATATCATCCAAACTATTGTATATCTTCTCAGATAACTGGGGAAAAAATAATGAAAGCAAGGTAATTAAGAGGCAAAAAAAATAGTTTTTTGTGAAGTGAAGAATATACTACATCAAACAAACTTACAGGATGCCATGACTCGTCATTCTCAACATGTCCATGATTCTGATGATGAGTTCTGTGGCTTATTCTCCTGAAATATGATCAATCAAATTCATCAAACAAAAAATACGATTTGAATAAACAAAATTCCGAGTTTTGAAGAAACAAAACAAACCATCCATGATAAGGAACAAGAATTGAAGAATGAAGGATATGTCCAGCAACGCTGTTCAAGTTATGGTTATTTGAAAAGCTTCCATGTCCACAATCATGACCTAGAACAAAGAGAGCCCAAAACATTGTACTCTGAGCAAACCAATAAAGAGGCCAAACAAGCCAATTGTTGAAATAAGCAGCAGCAGCCGCCAACCCAAACACAATAGCTACATCTCTAACAACATAGCTCATGGATGTCCATGGATTTTTGACCCAACAATGCTTAGGAATAGCTTCCTTAATATCAGAAAGCTTGAAAGGGGGTGGTGCCCCTGGGTCAAAAAACTCATCCCCATTGTTTGTTGTTTGTTCCTCTTCTTCTCCGGCAATTTGGATCCTAAGCGGTGCACTTACCCTCAATGCCCAACAATTCCGATCTGTTCGTATGGGTGAAGGTGAAATTCTTCTCAGATTTAAATTGGTGGCGGAAACGGAAGATAACCCTATTCTAGGCTTTGGATAAAATCTTGGTAGTGGTCTAACACCACATTCTGATAGAACCCAACTTGCCATTTTTTGGGAGAAGAAGAGAAATAAAAAGAGAGATATTGGGTTAGGTGAACTGTGTCTCTGAATCTGGATATATAAAGAGTTTCAAATTAAAAATATACTATATTTCTTTTTAGGCTAAAAGGAGTAATAAGATATGTGTCTCTCCTTAGACCATAGAAGAAATCTCAACTTGTGCTTCTTGTTGATTGTCTGTCTTATTACTCTTATCTAGATTCTAAGTTGTTGTTGTTGTTGCTGCTGCGGTTATACATACTTACTTATATACACATCTCTCATTCGTCTCCGCCCATTTTTTTTATTTTTATTTTTAAATGTAGGAACGTGATTTTTATGCAAAGAATTTTTATTTATTTTTTCTCTTCCACCATTTAATTTTGCTTTTTTTTTTTAATGATATGATCAAACTCATTGACTACTACTCTAATCACTATAAATTAATAATAATAATAATAATATATTATTACCATGAGGAGTTTAGCACATATGAGAAGGATCATAGGGGATTGATTGTCTCAAAACCTTAATTTTTTAAAATATTTTTCTCATAAACCTGATGAGTTGAGCAGTGGGGACCAGAATTCTTTTTTATTAAAACAAAAAATTGAGGAAAACAAGTGTCAGCAGTCAAAAACGCGTGGGGGGATACGTGGGCAGACTTGGTTTTCTCATAGTAAAGTCCGTCTGTTTGTCTAAACAAATAGTAAATTTTAGTCAGTGGTAAAAATTCCGACAATTCAGAGTATACATGAAAATAAAAATGACCGTAAGGTAATTTGACTTGAAACAGAATTTAAGAAAGAAATAAAGATTTTTAAAGTTTGTAGTCCAAAATGAATGTATCATTCTTTTTGAGACAGACTAAAAAGGAAAGTGAATCACATAAATTGAGACAAAGAGAGTATTTGATAAGTAAATAGAGAGGAAGGGGAAGTACACTTGTAAATAGGATAGTGACACTCCATTAAGGGTCTGTTTGGAAAGGCACCTGCTAATTAGAATTTGTGTAATTATTAGGGTAGTAATTATCAGCCTAGTAATTATACAATCTAGTACTTATACTCACTTGTTTGGTTGCCTCATTATAATTACATTGTAATTACATATGTCCTGTTTGGATGCCACGATGTAATTACACATGTTTTGTTTGGATGCACAATTGCAATCATAAATTATATTAAATTTTAAAAATAAAAATTAATTATTTAAAATTTATACTAGACAAATAAGAAACTTTATAAATGATATTAAATTAAATATTTAAGATACATATTTTTTTTTAAATATATTAATTAATAAACATATGTTCTTAACTAATATTATGAAAAAATAATTGATACATATATTTTCAAATTAATATATTTCAATTGAATTGATCATAAAAACTAAAAGTATGAAGTTTCTACGAACATCGTGAAATGCATGTTTGATAAAAGATTAATATATAAATAAAATTTCATAAATTATTAAAATGTTTGACAAAAAGATAATCTATCAAGTCTAATTAAAAAATGACTTGTAATGTGAATTCAATATTACTAAAACAAATGAAACTGAAAATATAACATAAGTTATAAATTCAAAACAAAAAAATTAACATAATACTCTTATTACAAATTTCAACATAGCATACATAAATATGATTTATTTTTTAAAAAGAAAATGTAAGTCTATAACCTTACGTAACAATAAATTCTATTTTAATTTAAAAATTAGAATACTAATAAAATTATGCTAATGAGAAAATAAGCATGCCCATAAAGAAATAGATCATACGAAAAAATTGCACATAATCACGTGAAGTAAGGTTGAGAATGAGAAGAAAATGAAATATAATAATGTAAAATATAAAATAAAATTTTAGAATAATAAAAATAAAAATAAAATAAAATAATAGAAATAAAAAAATAAAAATAAAAAAGTAAAAAGTAATCGGCTGGTGATTACACCATGTAATTACCAGCAATTCACAGTCTCTCCCTATAAATTGAAGAGTGTAATTACTCTCTGCCAATTACACCAATTACATGCTAACCAAGTAATTATATGTCCAACCAAACAAGACAAACATTGTAATTACACCAAATCAATTACTAGGGTGGCTTTCCAAACAGGCCCTAATGAATTTGTTAATTGAATTTGAGGTTATGATTTAATCCGTTAAAGATGAGGATAAAATAGAACCAAAAGGTTGATGTCGAGGGCATTTTAGGCCCGAAAGGTAGAAGAAGGGTAATTTTATACTAATTCGCATCGTTGAAGCGTATTTTAGGCCCTTTTCCGTTAATAAGATAAAAAAATAAAATATACCCAAATAATAAATATAAGTCATAAATATGAATAATTATGTGTAATTGTGTATCTACCAGTGTATAAGAATGTATAAAGGTAAAATTATTTTGTTTGTACTGTCAGTGTTCAAGAAGAGGACAAGAAGAAACTTGATGTTGTCTCTAATGAAGTTTAATTTAGACTTATTCTTGTTGTTCTCTTTATTTTAGGCATAATCATTCAGTATAAAACCTACTAGTTCAATTACTTCATATACACATTGAGTAGTCCTACTAAAAGGTAAAACACTATTAATTTAAATAGTTTTTCATTTTGAGAACTTGAATTTTGTTGTGATTAAGGGTAAAATAATCATATTGATCTACTCACTAAAAACTCATTTGTGTGGTTTAATGATATCTAACTAGGACTTTCTTTTCCTCTAAATTAATAATTAGAGTAATTTTGATTAACTTGTAGAGTAAGGTCAATAGTAAATTGACTTTTTTTCATAGAAATTTTTTCACGTTTTTCTAAAATTCAAAATCTTATAGATAATTAATTTTTGTGTTTCGAATTCATTTAAACATATAAAAATTAAATATAATTATCTCTTTCGGATAGATTGATCCTATCATTCAAACTATGAGATTGATGTGTTGAAAATGGATGAATATTCATATTTTAAAAAGATGTTTATGTGTAAAAGTGAAATTTCTACTAATCTAAATCACATAAATTTCTCTTCCCTATATCTTTGAACAACAAGTTAATAATTTTCTGCTAAGTAAACATTTAAATAGAATTAATAAGGACGTCCTATCCATATTAATCGAAATATGAAACTATAATATTGAGTGATGAACTTAAGAGGAAATATAAAAATGGTGCAAGTGATGAAATATGAAAAGGATGAATATGAACAGAAGAGAGAAGAACCAATGGTTAAAATTTCTCTTAATAAAAACTGCATAGGGGTTAATGAAGTTTAGAAAAGAGTGAATTGTTGGAAACGTAAAAAGCTTTTACTTTACATTGATTGAATAAAAAAGGTATAAAATAAAATAATAGTTGAAAAGACAGAAACGTGTGTATTAAGACCTCTAATTGGAGAGATAAATAAGACACATAATCCCAAAAATAGGAGAGATGAAAATCAAAATTAATTAATCTGCTATGTTGGTAATCTATAAACTACATTTATAATTAAATAAAGGAAAAATCTTTTTGACCAGAATGTTATTTTACCTTTTTAATTTAATATCTTTTAACTAAAAAATGGAAAAAAGATAAGTTTATTTTAAAACAAAAAAAAATATTATAGTTTTTTTATATTTCTGACCATTTTTTTTATATTCATAATGTATCGTATTGTATTCTTTTAATTTAATGAATATATAGTGTTTGGATAGATTATATCGTTCTGCGTTGTTACATAATGTCATACATCAAATATTTAAATGATAAACCTACAAGAAAAGTAGGATACAGGGTAACGTTACTATGAAAAAAGTAGGATAAAAGATGAAATATAATTATTAAATAATAAATAAAAACAAAATATTAAAATAACAACGCCATCACACCAAATCAGTCGTAACATAAAATGAGACTTTTTGTGGTTACCTAAAAATGAATTTAAACGATACGATACAATAGAATTTAAGCAACAATCAAAACAAACATTACATTTAAACTGACAATATAATACAATACAACGAATAACAACCGTCCAAACAAACATTTTTTTTCTTTTGTTAATAAAAAGGGACATTAGAGATGGAATAAAAAACAATTGACCGCAATGAATAGAATTTGGGACTTTTTCAAACCTCAATACGGAAATAATCAATTCTGAAAATTGTTGGTTCCTCTATCTAACAATAGTTGTCTACTATTAACTTGACACAAAAATTAAAAAGCGATAAATAATAAGGATAATTTTATCAAATCACTCCTACTAAATATAAATCATCTAAACATTGAAAAATGAATAGTTTTTAATAACAAGAGTAAAATAGATAGAAAATAATAAATTATTCAATGAGAAAAGTATTACTCCTAAGATATTTCAAAATAATATAGTGGGCGATTAAAGATGGACGGAAGGAGTACTAGATGGCCGGTCCGAAGATGACATTAAAAGTCAACAAAATTCTCCGCCTTGAGATGTTTGACGGCATACTCTTTGTGATTTATGGCAACTGCCGTCCATTCTTGTGGTCAATATATATAGAGCATGTGATATAAATTCTCACTTTTTTCTTGTCCGACTAAATCAATAGTTAATGTTTGTTTGAGGTGACCTCCAACAAATTAGTCAATTTTGCTTTTTCTGTAGCATTTAACATACAGAGAGTAATGTATGATACACGTTTATAAATGTACAATTATGCTTTTAGTGTGTGCACTGCACTGCACTGCGTGTTAACCAAACTATTACAGGTTCCACCACTTGCGTTTCTCCATGGCTTTGACAAGCTCACCTGCAAGATCCGCAAAGTTCTCCGCACCACTTTGTAATTCTTCAGTGTTTCTACTGAGCCTCTGGTAAACACAGTTACAACAAAGTATGTGGGACAGGTATCAGAATTTCAACTCAACATCATTGTTATTAGCCAGATTTTACTAGAAAAAGACCATACAAAGATAAAGCCGGGGTTCAAGGTTCAACGTTCAGTTATTAGGCAATATTTACTAGAAAAAGGCAATAGAAGGTTAAAGCCACCGATGTAAAAAGAAAGGTGCGTTTTTCATGGAAATAGATGTCCCAATTTGTAATGAAAATGGTAGCAGAACATATGATGGGATATGACAGTAGTGTTCTAACAATAATTTTGAGTGAAGTTGATAACAATGTCCAAGTGAATTGATTGAAGCAAGTGATACAGAAAGGGAGACGGAGATACTTTTCAGGGGAAAGTTAACGGAAATCATTTTCCTTGGAGAAACATTTTGGAAAACTCAAGGTATAAATATGGTCTCATCAAGGGAAGTTTTTACTGACATAATAAATACACTCGATCAGTTATGTGACAAAACATTGAACCCATACCGAGACAATGAAGCACTGGTGCCATTGCTTTCTAGTACAGCCGTAAAGTTTATAACTCTACATGATCCAAAAAAACCATATCTTCTTTCTTAGAGCTTAAGAATAAACAAATTATGGAGGAGATAAATGGTGTTTACTAATTGCTACTGACACATCACTAATTAAATTTATTTCATTTCCATCAAATAATAACAAACTTACGACATGTGGGGAGGGAGGAGTTATTCATGATGTACAGTCAACCCACTGAAGTTTCTGGCCTAAACACCATGCACTCAAGATGTCCATTGTCCAATTTAAATTAAGAAAAAGATTGGTGTAATCTAAAACAATATCACAAACTACGCCTCATCAAGGTCTTCTAAATTAGAGCCAGGTAACTTTTAAGTACAAAAATGTCTTTCCAAGGAGGTAAAGAGATGATACTAGACTTTAGGAGGCAAGAATTCAGCTCATTGTAACCAACTACAGGTGTCTAGGTTCATGGTTTTGACATGTGACAAGTTAGCATCATGACTTCTTTCAATGTCATTTCGTGGAAATATGACTACCACTTTAAATTCAAAATAGAAAATTAAACAAAAAAGATAAATTGTAAAAGAAAGTATTGCCATAAATCGTGCAATATACTAGAAGAAGAACAAAAATATGCATATGCATATTGCAGGAGGTAGTTAACATAAATTTGCTTTAAATAGACATACCTCAAGTTTCTCCTGACGCTCGAGAAGCTTATCTTTTGCCTGTAATGCAGCAGAGGCCGCATCCTACAAGTGATAAGCAAGTCAGTAAATAAAGATGCCCAAATGCAGTTATTCAACGTGAGATATATTTGTAGGATAATATTACCCCCTTGTTTCTATATTTAGCAATGATTTCTTCACGAGTTCTTGCTGTTGGCTTGGCATCACTAGAACCACCTTCCAACAACCTGTCTCTATCGGTTTCCTTTTCTGGATGAGTGGAATAAAACGACAAATTCATCAAGGATAGAAGAAGGAAATAAGATTCTATTTACTGTATAGCATGAAAGAATACCTATTTTGACATCATCACTGCTGAGAGATGATGAAGTAACATGAACAGGTTCATCAATTTCAATATCATCTGTAATGGAAGAACTCAGGCAGTTAAGGGAAAATCTGTACTAGTGGACCATAATCATTTTTCAAGAATGGGCATAGTACGGCCAGGGAAAAATACCTAACTTCAGTTCCAGGCTTCCAAGGTCATCTGTTACATCTGTAGGGTCTGAGAAAGGAAATCTAGAGAATATGTTTTCCAGATGAGAAACAAGAGCATCTCGAGCATTCACAGAGTCAGCAGCCTGCTGTCCTTTAAGCCCTTTCAACCCTTTCACGATGCCACCAAAAATACTGGTGGTAACATTCTAGAAAAAGCAGAAAATCACCTTCCATAAGAGGTCTATCAAAAGACAGAGAATAGGAACTTGGTAACACGTTGTACGAACCTGTTTCTTCTTTTGATGTTGGGATGCACTGACATCATCTACAGCAATTGCGAGAGATTTCTTATAAAGTGAAGGTAAGGCTTCCGGAACCCTGTAAAAGGTCATTGTCATCCTTTGTGTCATGAACAGAAAGCTCATGAATGTGTGGGGAAACTCTTCTGATCTTACCCTGGGCTTCAGCCCGAGTATTTTAGGAATGGGGATTGCATGCAAGACAGAATATAATGAGGGTGACAGACCTGAAGTCATTTCCAAAGGCCAACAGTGAAATGACAGCAAATTCAGACCCATTCACCTACAAATTGTAAGAACACTTAGCAAAAATATTAGCGTAACAAAGAAAACACAATCAAGAGTGAAGTCAATACTGAGCCCTTAGCAGCCTATCATAACCCCTTAGATTGTACAAAGTTATCCTGCCTCGTTCTTCCAAGATCGTTTCTAATTGCTTGGCACCTTGAAACATTGTCATAGACTGTTAACTAGTTGTAATTGTCGGGAAAATATTTACAACCACCATAAACTGAGTAGAAGTATTATGGTGAGAATCAGATGTTGTCCTAACGATAATCTGGAACGTGGGCACGGAAAGCAGCCGTTATCAGTTCTATTGGTTTCAACATAACATAGAGTTCCACTAAATGTTATGGACAACAGAATAGTTCCTAATGTAAATGGCAAGCAGTATCAAGAGTAAAACAAGTAGTCTATATTTTAAGCAGAACGGAGAAATTGAGTGAAAAAAATACCAACCAGTGAAATCATCGCTTTACCAGGAGAACTTATGATCTTATCCACGTTTATCTTGGAATTCCATCGAAGAATAGACATTAATGAGGATTCTCCCAAGACAGAAAGATCCACCAAGGACCTGGCAAGAGATTGGATAGATTAACCATACATTCTTTTTTTTTCTTTTTTCGAGAAAGAGATTTGTTAGAACATGAATAGGTTTATACAATCCTATTAGAATAGGAATAGGTTTATACAATCCTATTTAGTATAAGAATAGGAATACAAATAGAAATAGGAATAGTAAATAGTATCCTACTTGGTAAAGGATTGTATACTAGTGTCTATAAATAGGGTCTCAATGTAATAATGTAGACAACACAATTCAATAATATATTTCTCACATGGTATCAAAGCCTCTACGATCTTGAGAGAAAATCAAAGAGCTTCCGCTGCCGGCGGGTCTGGCCAATGATTATGTTAGCAAAAGTTGGGTCACCGTGTAACTTTCATGTGATTATTTTCTCATATCTAATTTGTGTAGCATCGTGCCATCATTTCGGTGACTACTTTCTTATATCTAATTTGTGTAGCACAGGGCAATCTATCCGGTGACTACTTTTTCATATTTAATTTGTGTAGCACCATGCCATCCTTCCGGTGACTACTTTCTTTTTTTGCATATCTGATTTGCGTAGCACAGTGCAATTCTCCGAACTACTTTCTCATATCTGAGTTGCATAGCACCGTGTGTCTTTTCGGTGACTCCTCAGATTTGATTTGCATAGTTCCATTCGTCTTTCTGGTGACTCCTCAAATCTGATTTATGTAGGGTTGTGCCATCATACCGACCCTACCCATATAATTTTTCTTTTTCAGTAGGGTTGTGCCATCATTCCGACCCTACCCATATTATTTCTCCTTTTCAATAGGATCGTGCCGTCAATCTGCCCTTTCCTATATATTTTCTATTTTCTAGTTGGGTGCCATCATTCCAACCCTACCCATATAATTTTGTTTCTTAGATTGTGACCACTTTCAGCCATCAAATCTAATACTCCGACATATGAGCATGTTCCGGCTAGTTTCTTCGGTGACTTTCTTGTTTAATATCGACTCATCTATTGATTCCAACACGATCCATACACTTTATATTAGATTTTGAACACTTTGTTGTTCAGTGGGAGTTTAGTAGCCTTGTATGTCGATTATGTGAGTCACTCTATGGACTGAAACATTCTTTGCAAGTTTGGTTTGGGAAGTTCAACACTGTAAATTTATCACTCTGTGTTTTATCGGCATTATGCATCAAATTCAATATTTCATGAGAAGATTAAGCACATTGAGATTGACTGACATTATGCATCAAATCCAGTATTTAATGAGAAGACAAACACATTGAGATTGACTGTCAATTTTGTGAAGTCGGCTGATCAACTTGCAGATATCTCACCAAGCCCCTCACTGGTCCTCGTATTAATTACATTTGTAACAAGCTAGGTACATGAATTGTATGCACTAGCTTGAGGGGGAATGTTAGAACATGAATAGGTTTATACAATCCTATTAGAATAGTAATAGGTTTATACAATCCTATTTAGAATATGAATACAAATAGAAATAGGAATAGTAAATTGTATCCTACTTGGTAAAGGATTGTATTCTAGTGTCTATAAATAGGGTCTCAATGTAATAATGTAGATACAACACAACACAATTCAATAATATTTTTCTCATATATTTCTCAAAAGATTAAGCATACATTTTCCACAAACATACATCAAATACTCGATCAATAACAAATGAATCTCAAAATAATTGGTAATCTCATGAAAGAATAAAATCCATCACCAAAAGAGTACAATTGGAACATGTCTGTAAGACAGTAATGTTCATCTCACTGCTAAAGGTATGCATGAGAAGAGTACGATAGTAAAGAAAGATGCAAATAAAATATTTTTACCTTATTTCAACCGCTCCATTCTGATACACTAAAACCAGTCCAAAATTTTCAATGTCATTCTTAAGAATGGAAGTCCAAGAACACGGTTTAGCAAGTTTCACTTCACGTATAGGGTTGATATCTCCCTATAATTACATAATCTATTACAAACTGGTGATTTTAGGAGAATAACAGGAAATGCTGCAGTAGTGAATGGTAAAAGAAAGGCACCTGAATTATAGAACTTAAGGAGAATAAATGCAAGCCCTCCTGACAACAAAGCAAAATTTGTGAATCAATACACTTCTGCATCAAATCTTCAGGCTGCACGCCATTGTCTAGCGTTGAAGAATGCTTTTGCGACTCTTCAGAGACAGATGTAATGCCATCTACAGACAACAAAAAAGTTCCGTAAGAAGCTGATAACTTTTTCGTTATTGATATAAAAAAAAAATATGAACATAGTGACATTTTTCCTTTTCATAAATGTTTTCATTCAGAGCTAACATAAATTGATTAAAAATGAAAAAGTCATGCTTGCCTAAAATATATAGAGATATAGCAGTTGACATCTCCTTTGGGTGTTTTGCCTGGGAGCTAATTTTTTTGCCAGTGGAGCCATCAAGCAATACTACTTCTGCATCTCTGTTTAATACTGAAATAACCTCCTTCACACATGCATTTCTTGTTCCCTCTTCACTTTGTTCCACAGTGTCTTCAAGAGCATTACCCAATGTTTTCACAGCCACAGAAGTGATTCCAGAACTTGAGCTGGATGAACAATCCGTAATGAACAAAACTGATGATGAACTAACATCAAGCATGGCAACCTGACAGGACAACAGAAACATAAACATCTGATAGCTTTCCAAAAGTATCTGCCACAACAATTAGTAATGATCACAAGACAGTGTCTGGATTGATCTTACCTGGCCACTTTCAAAACCTGCAACAAGCCTGGCACCCACAGCTACAAATTTTAGGATGCATACTGGAGATTTTATGAGGGAAAACTGAAATCCAGTATCATCTGGACAGAACTGAACTGAAAACAAACTACATAGGGATCACCATAATGATGCAGAACAAGATGGTATGTGTGTAAGAGTGAAAATATGTAATGGCAAGGAACTTGATGGAAGACATAAAACCTGTTTCTTCTTTCATTAGGTTAGCTACCTGTACAGAACTAGTAATGACATGAAATATGTAATCCAACTGCCAAGGTGTATTGTCCGTTTTGGCCCAACCTTTTGGGCTTCAAAGTTTTGTCCCTCGGGCTTTAACCTAAAAGGCACCTCACCAATTAAATTCCTGAACCCACCTTATATGGCCCCCAACTTTTCCCTCCTGTTCTGATGTGGGATTTTCCTAAGGCATGTTTCACAGAGAACCCTCTCGCGTTTAACCGCCCAGAGCCTGTGGGCTGTTACAATTTAGTTTAATCATCACGAAAAACAAATTTACTCCTCTTGCTACTCCTCTCTGATCACTTTTCAATACCACACTTGCGTCTAGATACTCCTATACAAGAGCTCCTTTACGCTGAGTTTAACCATTAAGGAAAACATTTTTTCTCCCGTCATGCCTCTCCTCTCCAATCAATTGTCAATACCACCTAGCTCAATCAGAACTTAATGTAAACAGAACGGTGATGATTGTTGTCCTGGAGACTCCTAAGTCCTATTAAATGATGAACTATTTTCAGACTTCCTGTCATGTCAAGCCAGTATCCATCTATCGTTTAGAAGAATATTTCAAAATAACATAAGTTACTGAAAAGGTTAAAAACATAAAGGCATACCGTCCTGTTCAGCATCTGTAGCCAAGTTGGAGCTAGTTGTCTTAGACTGCCCCTTGAGGCTATACATATGCACCTACACAAACCAAAAGTATCAGTAAGTTATGCACAGCTGGTGTTACCGGATTCTCAAAGATGTAGCCATTGAAAACATGATGGGTCTTACCTGGCCACATTGGTGGCCAATGGCAAGAGTTAAAGCAGTAGAGGAGAAGTCCAAAGCGGATATTGCTGTTCTAGGATCAGTGTCTTGAATTCCCTTCACCCCAACATCATACTTTGACATGTAAGCTCATGGCAATGATACTAGAGACTATTTTTATTACTACATAGGTGAATATGAGAACACATCAAGGCAGTGGCTTATCAGTTAAGAGTCAAATAAATGCAAAACGCAAAGACCTGAGATTCCAGAACAGCTAAAAGTGTAAAGACTGGAAATGTTGCATTCCACAGACGGACAGATCCATCCAGATAGCCAGCAACAAGTATTCTCTCTATTCCATCATCCTTAGTAGGTTGTCTGGGAATACTACTACTTAGAGGCATTTTGATTTCCAATTCAGTCACACCATGAGCTGGACGGAGTTGAGCAACCATAACTTCCTAAGGAAACAACTAATACTAGTTGAAAAAGATTACTAAAACACACGATAATGGATTTGTATTGAGCGATTTAAATTACAAAACATCTAGTACCTCTGAAGGAGTCCTTGAGGAATTCCATTTCCTATCCACTGGATATAGGTATGCCACAGTTATACGTGGTTCAAGGGTAGGTACAAGTGTAGTATACTTAACAGCAAAATCTGCATGCTTCTTCTCTGGGTTAGATTTTAAAGCAGACAAGCTGGCCTTGTCATAAAAGTGCAGTTTCCCTGGATTTGACAACACAAACAAGGAAGAAGCATCATCAATTCCTGTTTCATTAGCATTTGAAACAACAATGGCATCTGCAAAAGATCCATCAAGTCCAAGGTCTACTCGACCAACACATTTCAGTGCTTTTATCCCGGAGGACCAATCAAGATTCAGAACCTGCCTAACACAAGCAGAAGAATATGAAAAAAAATGGCATAAGTGTAGGCACACATCAAACTAGATACCACAAAAAAATCATATATCTCTTCTTTTTTGTTTGAGAAGGTAAACAGTTTTATTAATATTGGGGACCTGTATACAAGCAGTATACCAAAAAGTAGAAAACCTAGGCTGAAATATGGTTCTACAAGAATGCGGGAAAGCTTAAAAATTCCATATGATTTAATATATTGGTAATGGTGTGGAAACTATTGGATTTTCAATATTTCCCACATTCTTGTATTGTTGTTCTTATTTAACCAAGTTAACATGCTAATTATCCAAAATTAACAATTAACTAAGATAACCACACAAGTTTGTAGAATGTAAATTTAAACCATGCGATGATGTGATGAAATTAACAAGTTGGGTCATAGCCTAATCCCCCACCACAATGGTGTCCTTTTGAATTAAAAAAATAACAATGAGATGATGTTCTCTCTTTGCTGATAAAAAAAGGTACATGCTATGATATTCCCTTTAGCTAACAAACTTAGTGTCAAGCGTGTGACATCTCATCTAAAAGCTTAAGTTGTTAAGTGAGCACACGAGCTGTACTGAAACAAAATTTACAATTGTACTCCAGAAGCTAAACTGATCTACCTCCATATTGACTCTAGAACATCAAAAATAGAATCAGTACCATCTAAGTATATCTGTTTACTCCAAAAACATAATAGCAAAAGACAATTCAATTTGATCTTCTGCGTACTTTCCTCTGTATTTTGAAAACATCTTGAATTCCTCTCCTTCCAGATTGTCCACCAGATGCAAGTAGGGACAATTCTCCATCTACTTTTGTTCTTTGCCATAGATCCTGTTTCCTCCCAAATCTGTAAAGCTTCCATAATCTTTCCAGGCATGATCCAGGATATGCCTTTAAAGTTAAAGAAAATTCTCCACAGCAGTTCTGTCACTTTGCAATAAAGGAACAGAGGGCTAACAGTCTCTGCTTTAACTCCACACAAAGCATCTGGAACACATTGTGATCTTTCTTTTCATTAAATTGTCCTGGGTGAGGACAGCTTCCTTAGCCAAGAGCCACACAAAACAAGCTACTTTGTGTGGGATATTAGTTCTCCAAATATGTTTCAAGTCAATTATCAACCTGCCAATTAGACTGATTAATCATCCTATACGCTACATTCACCTTGAAGTCACCACTAGTGCTACCTTGCCACCTCAACACATCTTTCCTTGCCTGTAACCCACTAAATTGTGCAAGAGTGCTATAAAATTCAGTTACCCTGTCCATTTCCCAATCATTGGGTAATCTTCTGAAAGTGATATACCAAACCAAACCTTGAGGTGTCCACAATTCTACTAGTCTTCTGTTGGTGAAGTACCAAATTGAATATGTCTGGAATGAATGATTTTAGAATCCCTATTTCATGCCAGTTGTCCTCCCAGAAGTTAGTTTAGTTACCATTATAAACTTTGATCTTTGTTTTGCTCTTCAAGTCACTCCAAGAAGGTCCCGATGGACGTCCATACACTAACCCCATATGGTGTATCAACCTCCTTGGTCATCCATTTGTCTTCCTCCTCATATTTTGCATTTATAACTTTACTCCACAAAGACTGATTCTCATTGGAAGTTTCCACTACCATTTCATCTTCAAAGATTTATTGTGAAACTTCAAATTCATGATTCCCAGACCCCCAAATTTCTTTGCAAAAGTAAGAGCTTTCCATTTGACTAGAAGAAAACCTTTCTTTTCTTTGTTACCTTGCCAAAGGAAACCTCTCCAAATACTGTCCAACCTTCTAATGACCCTGCTCAGATTGAAAACAGAGACATCATATATGTAGGAAGAGCATCTAGGAATGAGTGTCAACCTACCACCCAGAGATAAGTATTGAGTCTTCCATCTGACCAATTACTTCTCACATTTTTCATTAACAGTGTCCCAAATTCCTTTGGATTTAGATTTTGCTCCCAGTGGCAATCCTAGATGAGTAGTTGGTAATGTACCAATTTTTCCACCTAGAATTGCATTTAGCTGTGAGATCTCTGTTAGGAAAAAGCAAGTTTTTCCTCTGATTGATGTGTAAACCAGACACCCCTTCAAATAAACCAAGATCACCCTCAAATATCTCAATTGATCTTCTTTTGCATCACATTAAATCAAAATATCATCAACATATTGGAGATGAGTAATTTCCATACTGCCCCTATCAACTGTAGCCACTTCAAAACCTCTAATCCAGCCATTCAGGCTAAGTTATTTTAATCATATTATTGAGACCTTCCATAACCAATAGGAACAAAAAGGGGGTCGGCGGATCTCCCAGCCTGAAACCTCTTTGTTAACTAAAGAACCCAGCAGAGAGAGCCATTTAGCAGTATGGAAAAATTGACAGTTGTGATGCAATGCTTGATCCACTGAATCCATTTATGTCCAAAACCCATCCTTTCCATTAATTTCATCAAAAAAGCCCAATTAACATGATCATATACTTTCTCAATGTCTGACTTGCATAGAATACCAGGCTTCTGCTGCATAAGTCTAGAATCCACAACTTCATTTGCCACTAGCACAATATCCGTGATTTTTCTATCTTTGATGAAAGCCATTTGCTGACAATCTATAATCTTTCTGATAACACTTTAGTTATTAGCCTGTAGAAACTGCCTATCAAGATGATAGGCCTAAAATCCCTCAATTCCTTTGCGCCTTTCTTCTTCGGAATCAATGCAATAAAGGTATACTTCTTGTTCATGGAAGTTCTTAATAGCATTCATTACATCATGTTTCAACACTTCCCGGCATTTTATGAAGAAAACCATTGTAAAACCGTCTGGTCCAGGTGCTTTATCAGCTGCACACAACTTCAAACATTTCAAAACTTCTTGTTCCGCAAACCTGTCTTGTAGAAGCTCCATGTCTTCCTCTGAGATGACAGGGCATCTTTCAAAATGACAGGAAGGTCTCCATTCATCCTTTTCTGAACACAGGTGCTGATAGAAATCAATGATTTCCCCCTTCAGTTCTCACTGCATTCTTAATTGATTCTCCTTGGACTAGCAGTTGATCAATATTGTTGTACCTCTTATGCGCATTAGCCATCTTGTGAAAGAACTTAGACTTCTGTCTCCATGAAATCTCTTCATTCTTGACAAGTTCCTCATACTCCATATATGTTGTGGTCTATTTCATTATTTCCTCATCGGTTAAGGCTCTGTCACCAAGTACTGAGTCTAGCTCTCCCATCTGTCCCAACAATTTCTTTCTTTGTGAATTCAGGTTTCCTTGCTCAGTCTTTCTCCATTTCTTCAGCGTTGACTTAAGAGCTTTCAGTTTGCAAGCTAGAATGTAGTCAGGCCTCTCAATAAAGTAAAAGAATTCCATCAGCCACTAACTCTATTATTAAATCCTTCAGTTCTCAACCACCAGTTTTCAAACTTGAAGTAATTCTTGTTGTGGACCCAATAACCACATTGTACGATACTGGGAAGTGATCAGATATTATTCTCTAGAGAAGGGAGCGCTTGATATCACTGAAGTTGTCATCCCATTCTTTTGCAACGAATCCTGTCAATTCTTGAGGCTGTCTCATGATTATCCCTTTGAATCAAGTGAAATTTCCACCCTCAAGCTGGGTGTCAATTAGGTTCATATCTTCTATGAGGTAAGAGAATTCCACCATACCTCTCGTTCTTCTATTACAATTTCTTTTCTGTGAGCTAAATCTGGTGACAATAAAGTCCCCACAAACTTCCATCAGTCACTTTACAGACTCAATCTCATCCCACACTATCCTCTTGTTCTTCTTGATGCCTATTATATAAAATGTCTTACTTCATCCAAAAATAAAATCAAAACATTCCAGGTTGAACTATGATTTCTTCCAACTCCAGTGACCTTGGAAAATCTTCTCAACCATGAATCTATTTGGAAACTCAAAAAGAAATAAGCCTCCATACATACATATATACTCAGCCCTAAAGTAGATTTCCAGTTGGCTGTTGTCCATCTCCTCATGTCAGCTAAGGTGGGTTTCTCTTCAGTGTCCTTCCCAACATGCCCAACTAAGCATTTTTTGAGCAAATCATCTCTTTAGACTCAGAAGCTACTAGCTTTAATGGTGATGTTTCCCTTATTAACGGATAATATTTGTTAGCCTTTAGTTTAGGAGTTTGTTATTATTTCCTATTTTCTAGCTATCTGCTTTCCATATTCTAGTAATTTTATTCATATAGGACTTTCAATAGTTTCCTGTATTTTAGTTGCACTGTATCTTATCAGATTACGATTCATCTTTGGATTAGTATTTCCGTGTTGTATCTGCTCTATACAAGGAGAACGTTGTTCATGAATAAAATCATCTCTCTTCTACTTTTCAAACCTTTATATGGTATCAAGAGCTTTTTTCTCCTCACAAAGTTCTAAGTTTCTTATTACCCTCCCACCACACATGGCACCCTCCATTACCAATTCTGATGCAACCAACACCACCACCATTGTTCAATTCAACTCAGTTACCCAACTTCCAATTAGACTTGCTGGTAGCCATAACTTCTTTCTATGGAAGGCACAAGTATCCATGTTCATGAGAGGACAAAATCTTTATGGACATCTAGATGGAACTATCCCATTCCCTGCTCCTGTCGATACCACCACCAAAAACAACCAGACAATTGCTAACCCCGATTATGTTAATTGGTTTTGGCAGGACCAATTGACCAGAATGCAATTTTAGTATCAGTAGATCCAACACTTGCAGCCATTGACCACTGCTAAACAGTGTTATCAAAAGCAAAAAGCACAAAAAAGCTCTAAGGTTCGTTGGGGCTTTAAACGCAAAGGGCAAAAAATAGTGGGCTTTGATGAGAAAAGGCGCAAAGGGAGAAAAAATACAAACATATATATGTTTAGTCCAAGGCTGATAATTTATAAGCATGAATGACAAATATATGATCAAAGAAATTAAAAAATAATTACGATAAAGTGAAGTATCAATTGTTTAGTGGCGTCTCTTCAGAAGAAGTTCATTGGAAAGGAAACGTTTTGAGCCTCGCTTCAAGGCTTAAGCACACCTTTGATAACACTCCTGCCAAAGCAGACTGGGATCCACTCCACACTGATTATGCCAAAATGTCGCAAACTCACATATTCAGCTTGCGAGATCACCTTGCTCGTCTCACCAAAGAGAGTCTTCCTGTAACGTATTATCTCAACCAAGTCCGATCTCTCTGAGATGATCTTGCGATCGCCGGAGCTTCTGTCACCAATGCCAAACTCAATATCAAGATTCTCACTGGTCTTGGACCAGAATATTGAAAAATTTCAGCAGCAATTCGAGCACATGACTCCCCAATTTCATATGCCTAACTGTTTGAAAAGCTAATTGATCATTAGCTTTTCGTCAAACACAATGCTCCGCCTCAATCCAACATCATTACTGCTGTTATTGCTCAAAAGACCAACTCTCAAACAAGGACCAGTGCCACCACCAACAATAGGCGTCAGAACAACAACCAGCAACACCGTTCTCAGCCAGGGCGCAGTCGTCGACCAATCCACAAGAAATCAACTTAGTGTGTCAGTTATGTGACCGACCTAGACACTTTGCTCACGTTTGTCGGTCTCAGTCTCATAATCATATTCAGGCATGAGCCAATTTTGTTGGACAACCCCATGGATAGTCGATTCAGGGGCTACACACCATGTTGCATCAGATGTCCAAAGTCTCACTAGTATCATTGACTACAATGGTCAGGAAGAAATCTCTATGGGAAATGGTAACACCATACCAATATCTCACACCGGTAACACTGACTTATATGCATCTGATTGTAGCTTTCAATTATCCAATATACTTTGCTCCCCTTCAATTGCCAATGACTTGATCAGTTTCTCAATTTTGTCGTGACAATACAACATCCATTAAATTATTTCCATTCTCTTATCTTGTGAAGGGTCCAAATACAGGGGCACCGTTAGTTCAAGGGTGGAGCAGAGGACGCCTTTATGAGTGGCCGCTAAACAATCCTTCTTCTTCTCAACCGCATGCAATGTCGCTATGTCTTTAGATCTGTGGCATTGGCGTTTCGGGCATCCAACACGCCGTACTTTAGATATATTTTAAAATAAAATTTTTCATTCCTGTTAAGAAAGACTCTTTCGGTTTGTAGTTCCTGCCAATCAAATAAAAGCCACAGACAATCTTTTTCTACAAATTCTCTGCAGAGTCACAGGCCTCTACAGGTTATTTTTCTGTGATTTGTGAGGCTCATCACCAGTTTTGTCCATCAATAGAAAAAAGATATTATGTTTTGTTCGTCGATCAGTTTTCAAGATACATGTGGCTCCACACGATTCAATCTAAACACAAAGTTTTAGATGTTTTCAAAATACTACATCCATTACTCGAACGTCGGTTCGAACAAAATATTATCTTTTTATATCGACAGGGGAGGTGAATTTCAGTGTTTTACTTCTTATCTAAAATCATAGGGCATTGAACACTTAATTTCCCCACCTTATACTCCTCAAAGAGTTGTTGTAGTAGAGAGACGACATCGCCATGTTGTCGAGACTGCAAAAACTCTGATGCACCAAGCTTCTTTACCAGCCACTTTTGGAATTTAGCATGTCATCAAGTTGTTTTCTCATAAGCAGAATGACAACTCCAAACTTACCATGTGCGCACCCAAAGGGTAGCGGCTCGCTGGCTGCGGGTTTCTCTTATCATAAAAAAAGAACTCCAAATTTACAAGATAAGTGTCCATACAAGCCTGACTCCTAAGTTGAGTATTGTTTTTGCATACGACCGTCTATATCTCAATCGCGAGGTATAATTGAGCGTTATCACTCCCTGCCCCACTTAATCCGCTCCTATTCGACTTCCTGCCAACACCATGTAAGCCACCCATCACCCACACCTATAGCCGTCAGACCTCTAAGGTTACAACATCTGTCCAAGCCCCTTAGCTACCTCCAACCATTGAATCGCAGCCACCACACCCTAATGCCCCTCCATCGCAACCAAAACCAACCACCCTTCTCACCCAATGGTTACCCGCAAAAAATAATAGCCTGATACCCAAGAATTTTCTTGCCAACACAAATCTCTCGCCACCAATTCCCCACTCCTATCGTCAACCACAACTATATCCCCAATGGCAAGAAGCGACGAAAGCAGAATATGATGCTCTAGTCAGAAATCAGACATGAGATTTGGTCCCTTGTGATCCCTCTCAAAACGTTGTGGACTATAACTGGTTGTTTGGAATTAAACATAAACCTAATGGAAGCATTGACAGATATATGGCTCGCCTAGTAACCAAAGGCTTCACTCAAAGACCAGGGTTATACTATCATTCCACACTCAGCCCCATTGGCAGGCCTGCAACAGTCCGCTTAGTTCTTGCCAATGCTCCTGGCCTATTCATCATTTAGATGTCAACAATGTCTTCTTGCAAGGTAGTCTTGAAGAAGAAGTGTACATGTGACAACCTCCTGGTTTTGAGTCCTCTCAAAATTCCACATACATTTGCAAGCTCAAAAAGGCCATATGCGGACTTAATCGGACTCTTGGGGCATGGTACACCGAGCTCACCAACTACTTGACAAGTATTGGGTTTGTTTAATCAAAATCCGACTCATCTTTGTTTATCCTTCATAATTATGGTGTCATTGTATACATTTTCATATATGTTGATGACATAGTTATTACCGGAAGCATTCAGACAAGTATCAGGTCCATAATTACATCATTTACCCAAGATTCTCTCTAAAAGATCTTTGGGCTCCTGCATTATTTTTTGGGTGTTGAGCTGATATCCACGCCAACTGCCATATATTTGTCTCAACATAAATATGTCATGGATCTTCTAGATGAATTGCATATGGCTAATTGCAAGGGCGTTCCAACACCAATGACTTCAACCTGCGAAGGACTCCTTCGCTGATTCAAAAAATGATTCTATAGTTGACGTTTCCCTTTACAGAAAAATCATTGGTAAGCTTTACTATCTATCCTTCACTAGGCTTGGCATAGGGTTTTCTGTTAGCTAGTTGGCTCAGTTTATGCATAATCCTAAAGTGTCTCAGTGGAAAGCCATCAAACGTCTGTTGCGCTATCTCAAACACACAAGCACAATGGGAGTCCAGCTAAGTCGACAACCAACAGATCATTTACTTGATTATTCTTACTCCAATTGGGCTGGAAATCCACAAGACAGAACCTCAACTACAGGTTATGTTGTCTGCCTTGGGAATTCATCAATCTCTTGGTCTTCCAAAAAGCAAGTCTGTCTCACACTTGTCCACGGAAGATAAGTATGAGTTGTTGCAGCTACTGTTTCTGAAGACAATTGGCTCACGAAATTGTTCCATGAGCTTTGTTTTTCACTGTCTGCTCCACCAACAGTCCTCTGTGACAACGTTAGCACCACCTAAATTTGTGCTAATCCAGTGTTTCACAGTAGGATTAAGCATGTAGCTATTGATTTCCATTTTGTTCGGGAGCAAGTTCAACAAAAAGCACTTGAAGTTCGTCACCGTCACTATGTTGATCAAGTTGCCAACATCCTTACCAAGCATCTTCCACGTACAAGTACAACTCTTTTGCGCCATTTTCACAAGTTGGGGGTGGTTCTGCTCCCCACAAACTTGAGGGGGCATATTATCGGATAATATTTGTTATCCTTTAGTTTAGAAGTTTGTTATTATTTCCTATTTTCCAGCTATCTGCTTTCCGTATTCTAGTAATTTTATCCATTTAGGACTTTCACTAGTTTCCTGTATTTTAGTTGCACAGTATCTTATCAGATTACGATGTATCTTTGGATTAGTTTTTCAGTGTAGTATTAGCTCTATATAAGGAGAATGTTGTTCATGAATAAAATCATCTTTCTCTTCTACATCTCAAACCTTTATACCCTTCTGTATCCTCACCTCAGCTTCTCTAAGATTCTTTGATTACCATTTACTTTCTTGCACTACCTTAACATGTGAGTAGTTGGTTTCAGTTGCTCTGGGAAGAACTGTCAAGTCCAACTTTCAAGAACATTTAATGAATCTCTCTATCTTAAATGCAATATCAAATCAACCAGCATTCAAAGTTGTTTCGGGGATAATAATGACTGTTCCCCCACCTCCATTCAAGGATAATACGCTCATTATCTACCATACTCATTAAATTTCCTGGTGCAGAAGTTCTCTGCATCATCTTCTGTGGTTTTCCATCTCCTAACTATTTATGCTGATCTTTTCTCTTTGGAGGCCTCTCTAAGCACAAAACAAATCCATTCCATGATCTTGTTGCTTATGGATGATCTTCTCATCATATTATGACTTCTTTCCACCCATTCATACCAGATGGCACTATCAGATGTCCACTAGTGATGCCAAACGACTTAAAACCAGCATTGAAGTAAATCCTATTCACCCCCATCTTTGTGCAAAACTCTGTTATTGGATCTGAAAGGAAGAAGGGTTGATGCCTATCAAAGAGAGCGCACTTTTATATACTTAATTATATTATCAACATGACCCCTTAAGTGCGGGCTTGATTCTTTTTTATAGGGACAAGCATGTGGAAATTCTTTTTGATAACGGGTGGCATTGAGACTCAACCCAGGACATCTGTCTGCTCTGGTACCATGTTGAAGTATGTGACCATCTCATCTTAAAGCTTAAGTTGTTAGGGAGAGCACACTTTTATTTACTTAATTATATTCTCAACACTTCAAAATTAAAATTTTGAAAATCAGTTTTCTTACCTTTTCTGGTTGTGTAAGTCAAATTACTCCTTAGACTTTTACCAATTAAACAATAACAACTAAACCTCAATTTCAAGACATTTAGGATTCTGCATGTCTCAATCTTTTTTAAATGCCATATTTGATGAATGCTAACAAAATTATGATGGGGATAAACAAAAATATTAAGATGGGAAATTAAATTAGGATCAGGATTAGAGCTTACCGTCAAGGCTTCTTCTGATCCAATTGAATCACCACCGTAGACAAATAGTTGGCCCCCACAATCATTCTGTGTATTTTTAGCGGACCAACGCAGAATAATAACAGGGAGTCTTTTGTCTCCTGCTGAGAGCTGCAGCTTAACATAACTAGACAAAGCTTCAGCCTCTGGACTTTTCTTGCCAGGAACTGATATATTCCACAACAAGATATCGCCATCAACATAACCAACAGCCAAAATTGACCCATCAGATGACAACCAACAGAGTGAGCTTATTTCTTTTTCGCCTTCTTGATTATCTGATGAAGCACGAAACTTCTCCTCACTAGCATTTTTTGAAGCATAAACAACAATTTCATCCTTTGATTGGTGTTGTTTAAACTCTCTAACAAGAGCAGCTCGATCTTCTGTAATGTCCCAGAGAACAATTAATCCATTCTCATAAGCAATCAGGACCCTGAGGAAACAAAAAGAAAGACGACGCTAGGACCCCAAAAAGTACTTGAGTGCAGCAATAGACCAAGGGCAGATGTGTTATAAGAAGCAGAAGAATGTGGATGCTGAAAACAACTCTAAAAATGAAAAACCAAAGACGAGAAAATAAGGGAGAAATTTCGATCATCTCTTACCTATTTCCATGTGAACTAGGTTGGGGAAGTAAACCAACAATGGCGAGTTGGTCGGGCATTGAAATATTAGCAGCTTCTGCAACAGATGATCATGGGTATATGAGAAGATGTTCACATAAGTAAGTCTACAGAAATTGTATTCATCTGTACACCTGCTTTTGGAGGATGAAAACCACACTGCAATTTGCAAGAAGTGGAAGATCCAAAAAAGCAGGATAGACTTACTCCGACAAGTCAGCACCTCCCAAGAAAAGGGGAAGACTTTCACGAAAATACATTTCTTACTCATATTGACCTTAAGAGTTTCTAATTATCAGTTGTCATCCTACTCTTCTACCTCCTAATTTGAAAGATTTGTGTTTCTCATGGTAAAATCATAAGCTTATTGATGCTGCACTCTTCTGGGAAATCCTAAAAATATGAACCATCGCTGAAAAAGCAATTGAGTTATTAGGAGCACGTCAAAACTAAAAGAAATTTCCAAAAAACTGGCTGGTGTAACGTTTGGCATACATCACCCTGAGAGTTAATGTCAACGTTCTTATACGAACCATCAACCTATGTGCTAATTTTAAGGCTTACTAGATGCTAATCATAAATCACAGAGTAGATATTCTTAGTGCATGTCAAACTTCACTGCTTGGCCTCTAGTTCAAGTTAGTTTTCCAGTAGTGTTGTGACTACAAATGCAATTGAGCTAAGATAAAATTGTCAACTAGTTTATATAGTCACTTTCTTGCCAAATCTCTCGACTGCAAATTGATCAACCATAAGTTTTCATAAAAACTTACATATAACAAGAGAAATAAGTCAAATAACCAGGGTCTCACTAATGCGAATCTGAGATACTGTGTGTTAAATATGGTATAAATTTTGAAATTGTTAAATATGGTATAATTAGATAGTGTAGATATGGGAATATCCCCAAATCTCTGTAATTAGGCAATTAGGAGGTTGTGTCATATTCTTATTAGTTTCCTTTCTTATTTACGTTCTTTGTAACAACTATTTAATCCTACTAGCTTGAGGGAATAATTACGACGCTAATTCCCAAATTCTCTTCTCCTTCTAACTTCTCACTGTGCATATTAAAACTAGAGAGAAATCCAAGAGATAAAATGACAGTGAAATTGCATCAGGAAAAGAAGAAAGATTTAGCAATAGGTTATTCCCTCGGTCAAAATTAGCTGAAAGTTCCCACAACCAAACTTGGAATGGAAGGCTAAAAAGAAATGAAATAAGAAATAAACACAATGGCTTTAAATCATTTTAAGTTTCTCCGGAGAAAGATGCAACTAAAAGAACATTTAGTTAGTAATTTCCGGCAAAGACATGATCCTTTAACTATATGAACCTACTATACACCAGATATCTGAAAGCAATCCCATTACCAGCTATAAGATTCGGAGGCATGTGATAAGGCAACAGTTCCATGATTCCTTCCTCGTACTTCAGAACAGAGAGATAACCATATTCATCTCCCACGAACCTGTGTACAGTCATATCGCATGTATCAAACAAAAAACTAACTGTACGGCGAACAAAAATATTTTGAAACAACAATATCTACCCATTTACATGTAATGAGTGTCATAGATAACGGAGAATGCAGTAATATTGGACTCCCACTGTAAACTAGAAGATATTTTCCTGTTCTCTAGATCCCAAACCTGTCAATTATTAAAGGAAATTAACTGTTAAAGAGATACAAATGCAGCATATGGAAAAGCGGGGAAGATATAAGCACTGATAGAGGAGAAGAAGAGAGTGGTGCAGATTCATGGCTGATTAACAGTAATGCCATCTCCCCCAAAGACCCATGAATGCGAGAGAAGAGTTTCCTGGGTACCTGTGTCTGTGTGAACTAACTTGCCTATACTCTCCTATCAAAAGGTTCCCTCAAAGTAAAAGCACATTGCTATACATCTCCACCACAGAGCTAAAAGATTCAAGTAATGCCCAGCTCGGAAATTAGTCTTTAACAGGTCAAATTGTGTAGCAGAAAGATCACAGATTACCTGAATTTCATTTCCATTTGAGACGCCCACTAAAAATCCTTGGTTTTGCAGGAACTGGAAAGAGGTAAGAGAAAAACATATTTATATCAAAAGAGCCCAACACATCTGCACTATGAAAGTATAAGGGTTGAAACTACAAATTCCACATGGACACAGCACACTTGTCCTATTTCATTTTACCAATATCACAGCCATTTCTAAAGCTCATAATCATACACATTTGAAGTGCATGCTAACCATCACCCGAGTAGTAAATTATACAGCATCAAATATTGGAAGCGTAGAGTCAAGAATCAGCTTGCCAAAAATATCATGAAACCAGATATGAAATTCATCAGATGATAATGCCAGACTCCAAAACAAAATCTACAAGCGATAAATGAAGCTCTGGAGAAACAGAGTTTGGAATTCCCACATGCTCGCGGTCTTAATTTAGAAAAGTGTATATGTGCAGATACACAGAGAGACCTCACGCAGCTCAGATTACAAACCTCCAAATTCTTGAACGCCAATGGCTTAGGAGAGAAAAGAAGGCCCTCGACGTTAGATCCACCAATCACTTTAATCCTTCCATCCCTGTAATTATAATGATTATTAGTTGTATGAAAGAACTAGGACAGATACATGAGGATGGAACATTTCTAGTTGATGGCAGTTCCTTCAAGCTATGCCTTCCCGCTTGTTGCATATGAACACAGAAGCCGAAATGGCATGTTTTTGAACTATGTTTGAGGTCGAAGAAGTTTCATGTATTTATACAATGGATTATAAGTTCAGCTTAGAATGGAAAAATGTTATGTCCATGTGACCTGAAAATTATGGCAATTGGTCCTAATATGTGTTTTACATGGTGATGCTTCAGCCTTGAAAGAACTATAAAATGTATTTATAGCACTAAGTATTGTGCAACCTTGCTTTTTACTATTAGCACTCTAGGGTTTATACTGGTTCATTGCAAGCATGGGTTATGCAACCATCATTACATCATTTGAAGCTTTCTACCTCTCTTAGATGAGAGTGGGATGCTATGGGAAGTAGACTGCAACTGATATTTTGGGAATAATCTACAATGGCTACTTTAATACTGGTGCCAATTCACCTACTGAAAGATTGCACTATAATCAGCTGAGCCATGAGAAATTCAGTATGTAAAATGTTGATCATTTCAGGGCATTTGGGAAGAAATCAGTGACAGGATCCTGCTAAGGCTATCACAAAGAGAATCAGAAAAAATCATGTCATTAGTTATGTTCGTTACTGTTTGAAATTCTCTCAAAGGAACTTATTACTCCCCGGATGAACTCCTTAATTAATGTGCTACTTCTAAAGTTGAGAGGCCTCCGTACCTTGTTGCTGAATGAGACAAATAATGCACTATCATCTGCTTCTTATAAGCCATACAAAAACATGTAATAGAAGGGTCTGGTAGACTAAACAAAGCACCGTCATAAGCATCTTCAAAGGCATATAAATTACTATGTTTTTTTACTCACAGTGTTCCTATTGCCAAGAGTTGCTGAATAGGGTCAAATGCCAGAATGGATGCTGTAGATGGAATCCCATAGTGAACAGAAACTGTTGCTTCCAGGTCTGTCAATTTTTCACTTCCTTCGGGTGCATTATTCTGAGAACAATGTGGTAAGGGAGTTTTAAAGCACAATACAGTAAATTCAGCAGATAGAGACTGTTAGGTTTGAATTATATACTATGCAAACAAGCATTAGTTCTAGTTTGTGAAGGGAGCAAGTATTGTAATGCAAGCTGGAAGACTTTCTAAATGCACTATCAAACTGTAAGAGCCCGTTTGGACTGACTTAAAAAAAGTAACTTTTAAAAAGTAACTTTTTAAAGTGTTGAATGTTATTTTAAAAATAAGTAGTTATGTGTTTGGATAAAAGTGTTGCAGTTGAAAAAAAGTTGTTGATGTGTTTGGCAAATAAGTGCTGTTAAACACTTTTTTTTTATCAAAATGTCTGAAATACCCTTAAAGTTGTTAACATAATAAAAAGCTGATTAATTTAAGGTTTTTATTTCTAAAAAAAATTAAAACAAAATTAATTTATATTTTAATTCAATTTCAATAACTTATTATTTAAGTTAATTTTATATGCACAACTTATTTTAAATTTTAAAAATATAGAATTTGAATAGATCACATGAAAGATTTAAGATTTATTTTTAATTACATCCATAAGTAATAATATTTTCCTATCATTCACCTATTTCTTTATCATCACAAATTATTTATAAGAGGAATATAAAATTAAGGAAGAAAAGAATAAAAATTCAAATATTGCAACGTTCACTCCCACATCAACGTTTCCTTAGTCCACTCCATTTCATGGATTCTTAAAAGTTCATCACTCCATTTCTCCGATGACATTCACCTTTCGCTCCTACTTCAAATCTCACCATCCTCAAACCCTAGCTTCGCTTAAGTATATTCTCAATTCCTTCTTCACTTTGCTCTCTAAATTTAACCCCATGGCCGGAAATCAAAACGCAGTTCATCCCTCCGATGATCCTCCACCGTTTCATCCATCAGAACCTTCGATTCCAGTATCATACCCGCTAAAAACGTTGGAAGAACTTGAGGTGAGATCCTATTTCGATTCGTTTCACTTACCATTTAATAAGGCCTCTGTGAAGTTGCCGCCTTACGCCGCCAATGAACTACCGAATCGGCGTAGGCTTCTGGTGTGCCACGACATGTCTGGAGAGATGTGTTAAGGTTTTAATTCAACATGGGCAATTTGGGAAATTTTTAAAAGAATTAAGAGTAAAAAAGTAATATACTTGGTCAATGTAGAATGACTTTTAAGCTAAAAAAAAAAGTAGGGGCACCTTACTTTTAACTTTTAACTTATTTTAAGTCACTTTTGACTTATTTTAAGTTATTCTTATAATTGCCAAACACTCTCACAAGTCAAAAGCTGACTTAAAAGCCAGTTTGACCAACTTAAAAGCCTATCCAAACGGGCATTAAGTAACATATCTTGAGCTGATAGAAGGAAGAGAATGCATGATGGGAGCAATATTAATCATCTCAGACTGGCAAAGCAGCACAAGTGAAACTTAGAATTATCATTTCTCTGATTCTCTCCCTTCATGTTTTCTATCTTCAATGCAGTCTATTCCATGGCCTTTGAAAAGCATCATTCACATAAGTTCTTTTTTGCTTCCTCCATGCTTACTAGTTTGCAGGATGCTCTTCAACTAAGAAGGCATTCTGGTAGGAAGGCCGACCACTACACGAGTCGACATCAACTCAAGAGAGAAGTTAACATTCCTTGATTCCCCTTCATAAGCAGGAAGAGAACGAAAATAGACTACAGACAGTAGCATGCTTGATTGAGGATCTTATAAGAAGCGAGATCTTACATTGTGTTTACTGTATTTGTATAGAACCCCTGACCCAGTCTACTGTATTTGTATTGGAGCAATTCAAGAACAACAATTAGCTGAACCTAACGTATAAAGTTTACCCTTCACGATATCACAAACCAAACTTCTGAGAATTTGGTATTGTCTCAAGAAGAAAACTGCTTATTCCATTTAATCATACTCTTGCTATATTTCTATCTAATCTCATCCACAACCTGAAATCAATGCCCCTAGCCCTGTTTTCACAGGACATGAAACAAGGTCCGGATAATGTTACCTCATATTTCAAGTCTTCATTTTAAAGACTGAAAAAAGTTCAACAAAGACATAGAGACAAGTTCAAAGCATTTAGTCATTTACATCCTGGAATGTGTCTCTGGCCCTAGCCCTAGCCTAGATTATAAGAAATCAAAAATGCTCCAATAGAAACAATTGGCTCTCCCTATTGCATTTGAGCTAACACGAAATGCTAGTTCTTTTACTTCATATTGTCCAACACGGCATGTTTATTCTTCTGTTATATGTTTCATATTTTTCCTGCACTGTAAGCAGCAATCATTGCTGATGACTTCTCTTAGATTTTACTTTCACACTAAAAAGGAAGATAAAGGCATGGATCTAATGTTTCTGGGAGCTCAACGAACACCACTCTGATCCTGCCTTGCACTGAAATCAGTTTTGGCAGCATAAACTGATCATCAAACTTTGTCATCAAGAAACACGTTGTGAATAAATTTTACTAAATGACAAACATGTTAAGAATATATTTAACAAAATCTAAGAATCTCACTGCATTAGCATCTTGCACCATACACTGTAATTAGTGATGATTAATAATTGTACAACCATATGATAGAAGGGAAGCGAAAAGGCAGAAAAATAACAAAGGATCAAGATTGATCCGAGAGCACCAAAAAATGAACCTGAGAGAATTTTAAACAGAAGGTGTATTGTATTAGCATCAATTGATCACAAGAACCTTCTATGTACATCAATCAATCACCAGAATACTATTACACAACTAACTAACTTCAAGTAACTACCCGTTGTAACTTTTTTGGGCTGGTTATCACTACCAACACCATCTTTTCCTTCCTTTTGAGCTAAAAAAAGGAGTATCTTTTAGAGTTATTCCCCTGTTTAGCATAGAAGTGGAGGCAGAAGAGAGCTCAAAATGGAAGTGTTAGGTATTCTCCTATTGAAACTGGACGAGGAGGGAGAAAAAATGTATCTTTTACCTCTCAAACAACCAAAAATAGTAGCCATTACTTCACTAAAGGGAAGTAATTCAATAGGTTTCTCTATCTTTCTAGTTCTTACTCTTATCAGCCATTTCATGGAACTAAACTTAAACTTAATAAAAGTTCTAAACCTTTCCACTTCATAACAGATATAAAGTCATGTCAAATACTCCTATGCTAATATTCGTACTAAGACATACCATCTGCTGTCATTTTTTTAGGTGGGGTATATCTCTTTTCCTTTGTTTTGTCAGATTTCTACAAGATTGGACAAACAACATAAACGGTGGCATAGAATCTCTAAGAATCAAAAGATCAAGCAGTAATTGAACAAGACCAAAAAAATGTCTCCTAAAAAGCTCTAAACAAACAATTCAGCAAATAATTGCATTGTTCAAACATTTACCCAAAACAACAAAAAAAATCGGGAAAGCAAATCAGGTTTGTGTTAAAATGTGAAAAGAGATCAATATGCAAAATTGACAATTCAAGAACGGTGAAATTGAGCAATTTACCGATGGCGTGGGATTGAGCTTTTCAAAAAATTTAGCAAACATAGCGAGCGCTGTTGAATCCACCGAGCGGAGCAGTTGTTCAATTTGTTGATTGTTGGGAGATGTGAGAAAAATGAGCAAAAGCTACCACTCAAATCTTAATATTACTTGTGAGCATTTTTAACAAGGCTCCAATGCGGGTATGAACACCAATAGGAAATCAAAAAGAAAAATAGACAAAAGTTAGCAATTTTGCTAAAGATAATAAACTTATTTTTAAAATATTATAATTACATCAAGATAAATAAAAATAGGGTAAACTACACAAATTTCACTTGTTTAGGAGCAAATCACTTCACGTCATGTGAGTTTTTAATAGCAAACAGATTTAATGAAATAACGCTCTATAGGTATAGTTTATATAATTACATTATACAGGTATAGTTTAGTTTGCTATGAAGCATTAATTTTGTATATAACGTTTTTTATTATATATACAATATTTGATTTTTAAATAAATCGATACATGAGCGCTAAATATAGTAACAAAAAATTTACAAAATCTCATGATTCAAGTTAATCGTCCAAAATCAAATATTTTTTCAAAAAAGAGTTCTATAACGATAGAAATACCATAATAAAGGGTTTCCTCAAACGACTGAAACATACGATTAATCAATATTCTTGTATATTCAATGCCATGTAAGCTTTTCTTTCGAGGAAACGTCATGTTTTGAACGGCAAGAAAGTATACAACTGATTTGTATGGTATATAATTGAAATTTTGAAAAACGAATTATTTTTGGTTTGTTCATTCTAATGATTCGCATAATTTTTTTTTAATACAAGATTAGAGAAATTGTATATTAACAATTCTATTCTAATTTTTTGTTCGAAAAATTGAATGTCATGATTTGTATATATGAAGTGTATATGATTCGACAACAAGGGTGTGTTTTAATTTGATAAATTTATTTGTAATTTTACAGTATATATAAGTTATACTATTTGTATATTGTTTAATTGATAGTATTGTATATATGTAATTGTATAAAATTCTTATACCATGTATATGTGTAAGTAATTGTATAAAATTAATATGTCAATTGTATATATGAATTGTATATGATTCGACAAAAAAAATGTGCTTTAATTTGATATTTTTTGTGTAATCTAATTGTATATATAATTGTGTAAGGTGTCACTCCCCGAGCCTACACCCTGGGCGGGACTGGCACTCGAGAACCATTGCTGGCCCTTAGCGAACCCTTGGCCTGACTTAACTCATAGCAGAAGACTTAAATAACATGAAACAGTCTCAAAAGACAACCTCATGCAATAAACTTAGAATATTTTGAAAGAAACATTCAACTAGCCAAGATGGCAACTCAAGTCTCAATCATCAAAACTGAAATGGAAAGACTCAAGAACTAATATCAACTAACTGTCTATGAAGCCTCTAACACCTGAGATGGACGTCGGGACAAGACCCACGACATCCTAATGAACTAACTGATAAAACAATAAAAAGGGATCCTCCGGAAGCAAGGAGGCTCGCCAACAACTCTGAAGCTCAACTGGATCAACGATGCGCTGGATACTGATCCTGGTTACCTAAATCTGCATCATAAAAAGATGCAGGCCAACTGGCATCAGTACATTTAATGTACGAGCATGCGAGGGGAATTCTAAAACAAGACATAAGCTTGAAAGGAACGGAAAGAACATACTTGGGTTCAACTCAACTCAACTTAACTCATTTCAATATAAAGCAATAATATGAATGCAATATAAAGAAAAGCTTTTAAAACATGGATAACATCTCTGTGTATTTAGAAATACAATAGTAACTCAGTTTGTATGCAAGAATACAAGATAAACTCTGTGTATATAAAAATATAATTAACTCTGTGTATATAAGAATACAAAATACTTCTGTGGAGTTTCTCTAACCGACAACCATCATTTAAGAGCTATGTGATGATACATCGTTTTGCCTCATGCTGCCAGGATCGTCCTATACCTTGCCAAGGGTATAGAACCTAACTCACCAAGTGGATCCGCTAGTCTATGCTAAAAAACACTAAGGAATCATCTAAAAAGTATGACCCTTTTCTACCCATGATGGCTACATGGTTTATGGGGGTTGTGAGTTGTCTGAACTGTCCCCTGTATCGGTGCTCAATACTACTCCCAAAATATTACTAGCTCATATGTTTAAAAACATAACTTCTTTCTGTGGTTTGAGATTATTGCTCAAAACTAGCCCAAAGGCTCTCTAGGAAATCAGTGTTTCCTCTCTTGCTTAATTGTGAAAGCATTTACTCTTTACTGAAAAACTAGCTCAAAGGCTCTGTTGGAAATCGGTGTTCCCTTTCTTGTTTAAATGTGAAAATATTTACTCTTTGGGAATACATAGTCCCCATATATTCTTTTGAAGAAATGAACTTCACTCTTTACTCAACTCGAAACTCAAGTCTCAAAACAAGTTTAAAGCATTTGTAAAAGACTTTTGAAAAGACTCTAGGAACTTCTCTAGACTTGGCTCTTAACTTTTCTTGAATTTGAATTTATGAATTCAACGTTATGATTCATGTTTATGGATGATATCATGTTGTTTAGACGTACCTTAGAGTGTAGAAATCAACCAGAAAATATAGGTAC
>JAJONR010009619.1:0-37561 GCA_029582245.1 Solanum etuberosum
GCCCCCCCCCCCCCCCCCCCAACACACACACAAAAAAAAAAATTATATTATAAACAGAATAAAATAAAAATACAACAAATAATTGGAAACGGAGGAGTACTTAAGGGACCATTTTTAGAAATCATAAAAAAAATTCTTTTATAATTATCACAATGATGACTATTATAATTTTTTCCTTTCACATCCATATTTATATGTTCAATCATAAACAATGTGGATAATCATGTGACCCTTCATTGTATCTAACTATTATGTTCAAGTAATGAGGTCAACACACTGTAGCATGTTTGTCCAAGTAACTTGAATTCATGAGGCTTACAAATAGCCTGTTAGTTACTCATCTTAAGTATGAGAAAAACACAAAAGTGTAAAGAAAGTGTTACTTACTACTACTCTTTCTCTTCTTTTCTTCTTGTCATTTTATTTTATTACATATTCTTTATTTTATAACAAAACCTATTTTTTTAAATGAATAGTCTTATATTTTTCATCTATGGAATGTTGATGCGGGAATTTATGAAAAAATGCAGGTTTTTATTTTTTTGAAGCTCATACTTTACTGAATCAAATGAAACTAGTGATTGTGATTTCAACTGGACACAATTCATGTGATTATGTATTCAATTTGTCTACTTTCTCAATTCAAAGGATTGATTACTTGTTGGAGAAACTAAATAATTTTGTGAATAGAGAGATGAGTCTTGAGTTGACCCTAATGGAAAGAAAAAAGAAGAGAAAAACTTAATGTTCTACAGTTGCTCCTTAAGTTGGAACTCTTTATCCTTTGTTGCTTGAAGGTAGGCTTCCTCCAAGCATTCCCACATTTCCTTGGCTGTTGAGCAGCCCACAATGAGATACATGCTCTCTTCAGTCATAGTTCTTGAGATCCACGTTCTTAGCAGAACATCTTGCGCATCCCAAATACTGTCGGAAGCTTTCTCCTATCCATCAACTGCCTTTCCATTGTTATCTTTGGCTGGAGTTTCAACTTCATCAGGTTTCTTTTCTTGGACCAACTCAGTCACCTTCATTACTTGCATCGGTTGTAGAATTTGTATTCTCCATATAAGGTAATTGGTAAGTTTAAGTTTGATAGCACACGCAACCATAAGATGGTGCAATGAAGAAGTCGAGAGGGACAAAAAGGCTGACAATGAAGAGGAAGTCATTGATTCTTGAACAAGTTTGATGCAAAGTAGGTTTGTGTGTTAATGCTCTGATACCATCTCATTGCACCATTTATTTGCTATTTGAAATTGAAATTAAAAAAGCAAATGACAAATAAGTTTCTATATTAGCTTACTTAGGAGCAAAACATATTATAACAATATTTACTAATTTTTTAACAGTCAGTTACACGCTTAAACTATTGTGACGATCTATTACACACCTGAATTATTTTAAAGTAAATTTATTACAACTCTGACGAACATACAACCAATCAGATGATGAGAAAGTGTTTCACACTCACATCACGTCATTACCATATCACTGCCACATCAATACTTACGTCAGATTTCGAAAAAGAAAATTCATGTCACCCAATGCTTCTTCTTCCCTATACACCATCAAATCCACCATTAAACCACTTTCATCGTTGCTACTATCACCAAATTCACTTCTCCATCACCATAGATTTCACCTCCCACAACCAAATTCACCACCGAAATCTTCCACAATCACTACCATCATAAAAAATTGATAACAACCATAATAAATTTAACTACATTCATCATCGAAACCACATCGCTACCATTGAAATTCATCACAATCATAA
Source organism: Solanum etuberosum (assembly GCA_029582245.1). NCBI lineage: Eukaryota > Viridiplantae > Streptophyta > Magnoliopsida > Solanales > Solanaceae > Solanum > Solanum etuberosum. The sequence goes on from JAJONR010009619.1 coordinate 1,778, forward strand.
CCATAAATTTCAGCATCCACATCAAAATCACGAGTTTCATTGTCATTATCGAAATTAAAAGTCATACCACCATTAATTTTATAACCCATCCCCAAACCCACCACAAAAGATTATCAAAATCACAAATTTCATTCAAGCTCAAAGAGGAAAATGACAAAAACTTGCAATATTTATTTGCAAAGATCTTTGTCAAACATTTAAAAAATTAGTGTTAGATTTATTATTACTGATTTTGAAGAAAATCTGGAGAGGATTTTTCTGAGAGAGAAGAAAGATCTATGAACATACATTAAAAAATTAAATTTTGTGCAAAATCCAGAAACTTCTTACACAGAAAAAGAAAGATCTGGAAATTTTCTTATTTCAAATGCTCACAATCAACAAAAAAGACAGAAAATAAATTGAATAATCCGTGCTTGACTTGAGGAATTTGATGTAGAAATAGTAAAAATTGACCAATTTCAAATGTCTCGCCGGAAAAAAATTCGAGCAGTGAACCTAATTAATTGAACAACTTTGCCAATCTTTGTAATGAATTTCTATCCCACAATGTTGTTTTCTGTTTTTCTCTTGAAAATTAATCATGAAAAAATTTAATTCTCATTAGCCATAGCAAAAAGAGTGTTTGTGATAAGAAAAAATGGAGGAGAAGAAAGGTAGGCAACGAGAAGGAGAAGGGTGGGGTGGGGAAAAATTGCCTTTTTTTTACTCAAACGTGCCTTATTTATTTTGTATTTAATTTTATTTCCACATCAGCTTCGAGGATAATATTAAATTCACTTTTGAATAGTATAGGTGTGTAATAGGTCGCCCCAATAGTTTAAGTGTGTAACTGACTTTTCGGGACAACTTTAGGGGTGAATTTATGTCTTTTCCCATATAAATTTAAATATCTAACACCATCAGTGGAAACTTCATATAACATCACAAATAGAACCCGAAATTGGAGTTAAATAAGAAATCAGTCCACTAACTTCACTGTTCATCATTTATACACAATTCCAACCAAGTGAATTGTTGAAATGCAAGAAGAAAAGGATTAAGAATATCTACTATACAGATTTTTATTTTTTCTGCTGGGCACCAAGCAAGTAATCTTGGATCAAGCTTTTCGGATTCCGAATTGTGGAACCAGAAGCTCTAGCCAACACATCTACCTTAGCTGAGGGGATTACTGCTCATCCTTTCCAGAGTAATAGTACCGGAATACACCAGAGAAATCCTTTGCCTCATGACCGTTATTGCAGAGCTCTGTGAAGCTGGATACAGATATGGATTTCAGATGCTTAGATAACATTAACTCCAACAGATAATGCTAATAACCAGAAATGATATAATAACATGCTGTTTTGAGAGAGTATTGCGATTTTAGTCCCTTGAAACGGTGTCACCCACTTGTTTAAATGTTAGCAAACCTTCTCCCTACTATATGTTATGTACCACTTTGCTCCATTTTGTATTCTAATGAAGATTTTTCATATGGCATCCACATGGTCCATCGTGGACCAAGTTGTGAAGTGCCTAACACTTATTTAAGTCCTTTTTGAGGCTCAAGAACTGAAGATAGTGGTGAAGTGTTCAGAACTTCATGGTCAACAGACAATTTACAATGCTAAACGAGTCACAACAAAATTGAGGACATAATAGAATAATCACATCGTTCGAGTTCACAACCAAGATGTCTAACTGGAGAAAAGCACCACACAGCAACAAGGTTTATTGACCAGATCTTATTGCAGAAAACAATTTTCAAACTACAGAGAATGCAGCACACTGAAAGCAAATAATAACAGATAAAACATAGAGCACTTTCTGATATTATTCCAGCACTAAGTATTTGCTCAGATAAATTATGAAATCTCTCTGACATGCATTATCATGTTACACAGTACATTAGAAAGTCTACTCTGTTATAACTGTTAATTCATGTACTATCATTTACCAAGTGCATTATTTAATGAGTTCAAATAGCAAATATGTCAAGAAAATGTTGTCAATGCCTAGTAAGTTAGCATAGAATGTTGCAACTGTAATTGAATAATATACTTCCAATTTCATGTATATGAAAGGAGATGCAGCTGAGAACATTACAGATGGCAAAATTCCTAAACCCCAGGTTAATGCATTGAGTGGACAGATAATAATGTACCGCCAGCAGATCCTTATTCTGTTAAGTATTAGTACGACAAGTAGGTCCTATAATTGAAGTAACCACATAGCTTCTATTTCTAACTTCACATGCATACAATTGTCTGCAGTCTACGCAACATTAATCATCTTATGTACTCGTTGCTGAAGTAGGTAGGACTTACATCTTTTCTGCTTGTGATGTCAAGGGACACTTGAATCCAATATCTTTTGCTGATGCTGCAGCAAGGTTCAGATCTTTAGCCTGAACAGAGGAGGACAGGAACATCCGTAACTGATGATAGCGTAAACCCCAAAAAGTATAATACAAACTAAACTATTGTTGACTTCCTATATATTGTGATTTCAAGTGATTATGCAGCAAAGAGAGAAAATGAAAATGAGTAAAAAAGAGGAAGGAAAATACTTCATAACAAATTGAAACGGATCTTTGTTTAACTGATGTTACCCTGTACACCTAATGAACTCAGATCTCTCTCTTTAGTGAACACATAGGTGTTCAGATGCATCAAACACAGACACAAAAAGAAGAGCAGATCAATTGCATACTCATAATTACCACAATGGATGAGCAAAAATATTGCCGGCAATTGGACAGGAGTAAAACCCACCAGAGAACACAGTTAAAAGAAATGCATATTAATGGTTCACTTAAAAGTGAACCTTAACATGCATTTATAAATGTAGAACTGAACCTTCATGTTCTCAGAAATCTTAGCAGGTACATAAGTTGTACTATATCAAGATAGGATTGAAGCGTACCATCAACTTAGACGCAAAACCTCCAATATAATTCCTTGAAGAAGGCACTCCATCCATCACCCCAGGCACTGGATTATATGTGTCACTGTCATTACATAGACACAAGCATTAGGTTAAGTTAGTAATAAGCTACACTTTGATTTTGTATATATTAGCAGGGGACAGATTTAGATGGTACAGACAAGATTTAACTTGCATAATTTTGATTTCATGGGGGGCATTTATCATTTTGATAACAAGCCCTTCATTGTGGAGGCTTGGACCCCGGATATGGAATTCACTAGGGATGAGTTATACAGAGTCCCTATTTAGATTAAGCTACTAGGACTTGAATTCAAGTGTTGGAGCCCTAAAGGGTTTAGTAAAATTGGGAGTCTTATTGGAAAACCTATCATGGTGGACCATAACACTGAGAAGAAGGTGGGACTCAACTATGCTAGGCTATTCGTGGAAGTTGATATGAATGCTAAATTGCCAGAGGAAATCACTTTTTGTGAATGAAAGAGGTGATCTAGTTGAGCAGAAAGTCACATATGATTGGAGGCCAACCTTATGCAATCACTGTCATAAGTATGGGCACTCAGAGGAGATATGCAGGAAGAAGAAGGCTCCAGCAGTGAGGAAGCCAATTGTGGAGGCAGTAAAACCTATTAGACAATCACAGGTTGAGATTCAAGTCCCTCAGCAGATTGGGAACAAGTCTGTTTGCCAGCAACAAAGTCTTGCAACTTCAAGCACTCCATTGCAGGAAAACCAACCATAGAGATACCATCAGATAGCAAAGAATCACCAGTCAGAAGAATAAGCATCAGGGTACCCCAAGGGAAATAAAGCTCAGAATGCTCAGAGTCAGGCAGCTTGGGTAACACCAACAAAGATTTGGAGGACAATAGTGCAGCAGACCCAGCAGACTGTTACACCAAACTCTTTCCAGTTATCAAATGAGGCAGGGTTGAATGAAGGAACAGTTGGAAATGTGGGATCTTAGGCCATTCTTCTCACAGGGAATGGTTAATATCTAGGATGGAATGTTAGGGGGCTTAATGGCTCCAATAAGCAAAAGGAGGTGAAGCTCCTTTGCAATGAAGAGCAGGTTGGGTTGATTGACCAATTAGAAACTAAAATAAAGAGTAATAAGATTGAACAACTAGTTGAAAAATTGTTTGGAGGATGGCAGTATGTCGCTAATTTGGCTCAGCATTATAATGGGAGGATATGGATTACATGGAGGCAGGATTATTATCATGTTGTACCTACCACAATGACTGCTCAAGTTATTATTTATGAGGTATTGTATACCCTTACAACTATCATTTGATCTATTATTTGTATATGGTTTCAATACAAAGGAGGAAAGGAGGGACTTGTGGGAAAGTCTGGTGAGGAACCATAGAACATGTCAGAAACCATGGATAAGATTTGTGGTAATCCAGTATCATGGTCAGAGGTTGTGGATTTTCATAATTGTGTTAAGGAGTGTGAACTGATTCAGCTACCACACATAGGCACTAAGTACACATGGAATGACAAGAATGGGGAGCAGAGGACCTTCTCAAAAATTGACTGGATTTTTATCAATAATGAATGGCTGGATACAATGCCTTCTTGAAGAAGAGCTTGAGGAAATTGAATGCTCAACCCTTAAGAAACATTGTTACTGAGGCTGATGAGGATAGGAATGGCCTTAAAGAGGTCCAATTGAGGTTGCAAGCTGATCCTGGGAACATGGAGTTACAACAAGAGGAGCATTTAGAATACCAAGCCTACAGATAGTCTTCTTATTTAGCTGAAGTATATTTACAGCAAAAGAGTAAAGTAACTTGGTTGAGGTTAGGAGATGATAATTCCAAGTACTTCCATTCTGTGATTAAACAAAGGAGATTCCATCAATCCACAACACAACTTAGGGATAATAAAGGTGACTGGCAGAATGATCTTGATCTAATTGCCCAAGTGTTTGTGGATTACTACAATGATTTGCTAGGAAAGCAGCTCCAACAAGGGTTTAAGTCTTCCAAAGCCTTATTCAGAATGGAACTCTGTTAACTATTGATCAGCAGGTTAATTTAGTTAAGCCATTTACAAGACTGGAGGTGAAGTCTGCTATCTTTAAAATTGAAAGTAATAGGAGCCCTGGGCTTGATGGTTATGGCAGTGGTTTTTTCAAAGCAACACGGGATATTGTTGGTGAGGACATCACTGAGGCATTCATGGATTACTTTCAGAACAGAAAACTGTTAAAGCAGTTGAACTCCACCATCATTGCACTTATCCCTAAAGTGGATAATCCAGAGTATGCTAGCAAATATAGACCAATCTCCTGCTGTAATGTCTTGTATAAAAGCATCTCTAATACTGTGGAAGCAATATTCCATACTCTACATCCCTTAATGTGTAGCCCTCCTAACTTCTTTGGAAATACAAGTGGGTCAAGTGGGTTCATGAGGTATATATGAAAGCAACTGAAAGCATATGGGAGGCTCCTCCTCATAGTAGTTGGTATTGGAGGAAGATAAACTCTTTAATGGAAAGAATGAAAAGTTGGCATGTGCAGGGGAAGTATGGTCTGACTCCTATAGGTGAGTATTCTATTACTTGTAGCAATTTGGATGTAATAGGAGACCAACCTAGACTTGCTACTGTTGAGATTATATGGACTGCAGTGGCCCAACCAAAGCACAGAATTATTATGTGGTTAGGAGCTCAAAACAGATTGCTTACAAAAGACATGTTGTTGATGTTGAATATACCAGTGGAGGAGAATGAGTGTTGCCTATGTGCCCATCAGGTTCCTGAGAACCCAAAGCACTTGTTTGTGGAGGGTAACTGGATCAATGCAGTTAGGACTGGGATGGTAGGGTGGATCAGAGTTACACTTGTAACAGCAATGGAATCGGTTCAAAAAGGAGATACTTGCAGCTGTGTGGGGAATGATCTACCATATATGGGGGGCTAGGAATCGGAAGATGTTCCAAGGGAAAATTGTACAGCCGGATGAAGTAATTGCGCACAGATAAAGAAAGACATTATAGGCAGGATAGATATACATAGTGGCTCCAAGAAAGTCAGTAGATGTAGAGAATTTATACACAGATTGAAAATTTAATAAGTTGTTCTTTGTCTGCCTGATACCTACTTTTTCACTTCACCCTTCCTAGAAGGTGTTTGTTGAACAAGGTGCTCTTTAGGTTGTGATTTGTGGTTATTTGTTAATGGTTTCAGTTCACATTGTTTCCCAAAAAATAAAAATTGTGCAGAAGACAAATATTTACTAAAGCAGACTATTTTTCATGCAAATAGGCTTTTTCATTAAGACTTTTGTCTTATTATGGATTATAATAGTTCTTTAGTACCAGGTTGCAGTGAGTACCTACTCCAACAGCGAGCACTTGAAGAATTGAATATTTTTGTTAGAGTGCTAGCTTCAATTCCCAAAGACTGACCAAGAGCAAAGGCTTCAGACACCCCCAGCATACTAATAGCCATTGCCAAATTGTTGCAGATCTTTGCAGTCTGAGAAAGAAAAAGAGTTGACGCATTTTTCTTGGCAGAAATGGATTTATCATGACAAGAGTTTCTCCAAATTTTGTTAGTTAGAATTAAGACAGTTCTTTTAAAAAAGATTTTTGAAAACCTTCCATAGAAAATCATTTGGCAAATTATATTTTGGGTCAAATTATTACAAAACTTTTGAAAAACACATTTCTCTAAGAAAACAAGTTCCATAAAAATGAGAAAAATGACTTCCCTAGTGGAAGTAGGGAAAACAAGTTCCACAAGTGTCATTCCATATTGATTGTGCCATCCTCACCCTCCAACACACCTCATCTTTACCCCCCATAGCCACCATCTCTACCTTCCATAGTATTTGTCTAGATTATATACAAATACTTCTAGGATGATATTTTTTGCTTACGTACCGAACACAAGAAAATAAGTAAGAAACCCACTTATTTTCCTGGAAAACATTTTCCTTCATACCGAACACACCCTATACTCACCAGCCTTAAATTTCCTGAATTCAGGCTTTAGGGACATCATCACAAGATACAATTTTGTATTTAGTTCTCAAACTACAGAAAATACAAACTATTGCCCTGTAGAAGACTGCAAATTGAAGCTAGGTTATGCAGACAATTAATTCTATCTGGCATGAAGAAATCCCCTGGTGGTGAATGATGATCATACACTTCTATCTGGCTTGTGCTATCTGGATATAATTACATAAACATGTATGAGTGTAAGTAGTGGCAAAGGTGTTATGCGACACCACTTGCAAAAAACTTTCATTTCATGTATAAATTGAAATTTTTAAATAGATATACACCCACATGAATAAGACACTGCTTGAAAACAATACAAGTTAGTATTAATTTGGGCTATGAAGTAAAGTCCTAAACTACCAGAGTCCCAAACCCAAACCACTTAGAAGCTGAAGTCTGATAATATGTCGATACTACTTGCACAAATCCTCCAAACGTTACTGAATCAAAGTCATAGAAGTAACTGCCTGCTACCTATTCTGATAGAGAAAGCTGGACATATTACACAATTTTATATTGATTCACTTTGTATAGTTTTATCGGTTCCACTTACCTCAGTGTTTAATCAAGTCAAAGCTGGGAAAACAAAATATAAGCACTCAGCAGACATGTAAAACTCAAAGTGCAAAAGTTTAAACAATAGGTCCTGGACGTACTGCACCATTCCCCGATCCACCACAGTAGATAGTGTTCTTGCCCATCGAGAGAAACAAGGGTTTGGCAGCTAAGTAAGCCTCCTCTGGACCACCAACCTACATGCAGATGTTGCTTATTAGCTCAAACCAACAGGAATCTGACTTTAGAAGCCAGAAAGTACAAGAGAGGATTTTCTGTCTGGAATTGGATTATAATATCCTTGCTTTTTATCCACAAACACGTGTGCCATCCAGTCAGGTAATTCTGATAAGGATAAACAGATCCCCACTACCCCAATCCCACCAACCAAAACAAAAAGAAATCCTGTATTTCATTAATCCAGTTTTTTAGTGGAATGCCATATGTATGTAACCAAGACAATGTTTGCCGTAATTTAAATTTTCCACATCAAATATCTCTGAATAATTCAATGTCCAAACTACATATTAGTGTCAGAAAGGAAAAAAGTTCATATATTCTCAATTGTATGTCATGAAATGTAAAACTACTATAAAAGTTGTAAATATCCCAGCAGTTGAAATTAAAAACAAGTTTAGGAGTTGATTCATATTGTACTCTAATGCATTGGAGTTGGACAAATATTTAAGAAATGGATAGCTTAGAAAAAAAAGTAAGGTCTTACATTTAATGTTTTATTCCTTCCCCACAAGGCCATAACTAACAACAACAACTACTACAATTACTACTAATGCGCGAATCTTAAGAGACCATTGCTTGTGAGCTTCAAAATCTGTTGAAGGCATAGAGACTTAACAGGAAACAGCAGAACATTTCAATTAGAGAATGATTTTCTTACAGCCAGTCACCTAAGGAGCATGTGCGTGTGAAATTATAACAAAAACAGTCACTGAAGAACCACTTAGATTGTAGAAATACCATGAAAGTAAGAGTCCCATTCTCTGCAGCAAGAACACCGCCAGATACAGGAGCATCCAACATAGCAGGAGCCTTCCAGCCATCTGCAAAGACGGTGGTGAATTTGCTAAAAAACCGCAACATTATTTGGCTAAGATTTTTAACTAAGACAGGAAAAACAATAATCATTTCACATGATGCAAGAAAGCCTTGTTTTTATGCGAAAATGGTTACAGCATAACATATTCTTTACCCAAGACAGGGAAAACAATAATCATTTCACATGATGCAACAAAGCCTTGCTTTTATGCGAAAATGGTTACAGCATAACATAGGCTGTGATTCTCTGAAAATCTCCCTCAAGTTAGATTGAATAGATCTCATGTTCCATGCAAAGCTGAAAATTCATGTCACTGTGAAAACCCCAATCTTTTGGTTGACAAGTTAGCAACTTGATCAATAGACTTCGTATTAAGATTGCATAAAATTATCACCATAGAAGAAACTACACATGCCGAAGAAACGTTATACCCATATAAGATAAACTAGGCTCAAACGTCTTCGCATTTCAAATCAGTATTAGCTATGTAACAAGTTTAACACTATATTATTTAATTTTTTGAAAACTGGTAATTTGTATTCCTCTGTCCTCAGCATCAAGGATATGCTGGAGACCTCCAAAAAGTTATCAACAAAGAGTTATAACCAAGGCTAATTACAAAGAACCTAAAAAATCTACCAATTGAATTTCATCCTCTACATTTGCTAGTTTACACCAAAAATGAAAGCTTACAATACAATTCCATTTAATCTTCTGCATAGTATTAGACCTGCCCCAAAACACCTCTCATTTCTTTCCTTCCATATTGTTCACCAAATACATGAAGGAACTGCTCTCCACCATCTCTTCTGGGACTTGCTACCCCCCTCTCCTGATCCAACAACTTAGAAAATCTGATGCAGTTGTTACTTATGAGGCTGAAGAAAAGTGACCATAATTGGGCTGTCACTTTGCAATGCAGAAACAAATGATTATTTGTCTCAGCCATCTCATTGCAAAGGAAACATCTGGACACTAATTGAAAGCCTTTCTTCTGTAGGACTTCATGAGTAAGACAAGCTCTTCTGGCCACTAACCAAGTGAAACATTTAATTTTGGATGGAACCAAACTTTTCCACATCTTTAACCATGGCCCTGTACTGCCTCCTGGCTGCCCCAAAGCTTCAGTTTTGTATATTCTATTGACAGAGAATCTCCCATTGCTGCTATGCTTCCAGTTAATAACATCTGGAACGGCAGAGGTACCTTTAAATTTGTCAACTTCCTTCAGAAGACCAACCACCGTATCAATCTCCCAGTCATTTAAGTTCCTTCTGAAACAGATATTCCACCCTTGAGGTGTCCAGGTGTCTGCCACAGTGGCTTCATGATTGCTGCATATAGAAAATAAGTCTGGAAAAGCAGACATCAAAAGTTCATGCTCGTTCCATGGTTCCTTCCAAAACAATGTCTTTAAACCATCACCCACCTTATTGAGCAGCGTGAGATGTCTCACCACAAAGGTAACAACCTTCACGATTGGGAACACCTTTCTTTCGTTCCTCATAATTTTTGCGGAAATTTGAAGGTTGGTTATGGTTACCTCTATATTCGTTGCTCTGGTTGGGAACAAACCTGCCTTTGTTCCGATTGGGATCCACCTTGGGAGCAACAGGAGCGTGTCACTGGACACAAAGACAAATCCAAGATCCTTAACACGTTCTTCCGTCACAAAATTATGGGTTGCCCCCGTGTCCACTATGATACGAACATTTTTTCCATTCAACTTGGCATCAACAAACAGTGATTCGCGCAGCCTCACACGAGGCGGTTGGGCAACAATAGCTACAAGCGTCATATGACTAAACAAGGCCATGTGATTGAACAAGCCAACAGCATTGTTCTTCCCTTGTTCAGCCCCGTCGACTTGTACGCCTCGCTCCCCTAGTTGTTTGCAGATTTGCGTAGTAGCCTGTTCTGGCTATTTGTGGGCAACAACCCTCCCCCCAAGTTTGCTCAACGTGGGATAAAATTGAGCAGCGTGAGATGTCTCACCACAAAGGTAACAACCTTCACAATTGGGAACACCTTTCTTTTGTTCCTCATAATTCTTGCAGAAATTTGAAGGTTGGTTATGGTTACCTCTATATTCGTTGCCCTGGTTGGGGACTTTAATCAGCCAGCGTAATAAATTCAATCGATAGAAAAATCTATCAAGACCTAAAACAAAGAATACCATCTCCCAGGCATGTACGTTGTCACACTCCCTGCCTTCCAACGGTACCTAGAGGACGGGCCAGACGCAGCAGAGCGACGACTGGGGAGCGGGTTCCCCACTGGAAGGGGGACAGGAGACGGCCTCTCTTTTCAGTGGAAGTTGAGCTCGTCGGATCTGCTGCTCGTGACGTGAGTGGTCCTTAACCCTGCCCCTTCTTATTGCTATTTGTGACGGAAAAGAGATCCCTTCCCCTCGCTTTCGAAAATGATGAATATGAAGTCCGGGAGGCTGACCACCAAGCTTTCTCGAATGAATTCTATTCTTTCTGCTTTCGAGCTACACCGGGGTTAAAATCATTTCCTCACTAAGACGTGCATCTTTATGGCTATATCGTCCTGAAGACGGATGCGACGGAAAGAAGTGGCATTTGGAAGTGTTGCTGACTTAACATTTAGGCATAACAAAGCTTGCACTGTCTTTTCGCACTTAGGCGCACGCGACCCCTTATTCAAACCAAAAGAAGTACCTCACCTCACTTACGAAGAAGTTGCTGGAGCTGGGCTCCGAACTATGAGAGTTTGATTTTTCTCTTTCTCAGAGCGGTCTGAACCTACCTTTGTTCCGATTGGGGTCCACCTTGGGAGCAACAGGCTTGCTCCGTTTGTCTCTTCCTTTGGCAGCATCGGCACGAAAGTCAGTCAACGATTCAGCCACTACAACAGCTTCGTCCACACCATTGACTTGACGTCTTTGTAACTCTTGTTTGGCCCAATTTTGAAGGCCATCCAAGAAGTAAAACAATAGATCCTCACTGGTCAAATTTGGATTTGAAGAGTGAGCTTGGTGAATTCCTTCACATAATCACAAATAGAGGACATTTACTTAAGCTTTGTCAACTTTCAACGAGCTTCGTGCACAACGTTTTGAGGGTAAAACTGTCGTTTTAGTTCCTCCTTGAACTGCCCCGAATCATCAATGGAGCACGTTCCCTTCTCCATACCGCTTTCTTCCTCCGCCACCACAACATAGCGGTGTCACTCAAATACATCGCTGTCATACGGATCTTGGCAGCCTCACTAGTGATGTTAACATGCTCGAAAGTCGAAATAAGCATCCATTTGCCACAAGAAGTTCTCAACGTCTTGAGCACTCCTATCACCCCGAAACTCCTTGGGTTTAGGAGCCTCAATACGTGTTTCTCGGCCAGTAACCAGACCACGCCCACCTACGAGTGTGGTCTCTTCCATCTGCTGACTCGAGGCTTCAACTCTCCGTGTAACGCGGACGGAGCTTCCGTGAGCTTGAGCTCAAAGTTGGTCAGCCCTTCCTTGTGCTATTCACCTTGCTCAATAAGGTTCCCTTTGACTTCATCAAGTCCTCAAGGGCAATGGATTCAAGAGAACTGATGTTGTTCTCAACAACAACGATGCGTCGGTTCAAGGCCACCAAACCAGCCTCGAAACCAGTGATTTTCTCGTCGAGGTGTCTGTATCAGACCCTTCTCCTTCCTCTACGGTACTTTTCCCACTGAATGAGTGTGACTTTGTTTTCATCAAATTGAACCAAGTTACTGGAATTTTATTGCACACAATGTGGACAGACAACCAGGATGATATGAGGAAGAAGGAGAAACTACCATAGGAAAAATTACCAGATATACCATCCAAAAAAGAAAATAGGGTGGTATGCACATTTGCTGCCTCATTTTCATATCTAACTAACTTTGAACGTCATGCTTTTTGGGCCATTTGATTGAATAAGTTAGTCTAGGAAGAAAAACTCATAAAAGAAGATAATAAGGTACAAACAGTGACATTGTCATAGATATTGCATGAGAAAGGGTATGATTGTTTTGGTTTATTTGTCTCCCTGGATGTATTGTGGGTAACAGAGGTAAGCAGCGACTGATTATAACGTACAATGACATTAGTACCTTATGACCAGATATTAGGTATTTAAAACATATCACATGCTCTATCAACACAATGCAGAAGTTGTGAAGTTCATTCATTTTGTTACTTAATATACCTCTCTTGTCTATCAAAGAACAATTAGACACAGCTGCAGAGACCTTTATTGATGTCTGAGGATCAATTGTAGAAGAATCAATAAATAGCCTTGGTCTGAGTAGATTACCACCACTAAGAAAACCATTTTTTCCAGTATAGACATCCAGAACCTGTATGATTAAAGATATATTGATTCATTTGACAAATATTCTAACTCATCAACAACAATAATAAGTCTAAGGGATAGTGGGATACATTCACATCAGTTATGGAGGATTCAGGATAATTAATCAGCCTAAGAAAAATGAGAAAGTTCATGATGTAATAAGAGCTATACAAAATGGTATGCAAATCTCACATGGTTTGATGACGGTAACATTGTAATAACTACATCACTCGTCTCTGCAACTTTTAAAGGCGAATCTTCTGTGAGAACGCCTTTGTCCGAGAACATCTTCATAACATTATGATTGCTGGGACAAATACAAAATGATGAACTCAAGCTCAAAGGGAACTTCACATAAATTGACTTAGAACCTGACAAATCCTTTGAATCAAATAAAGCATCAACAAATAGAAGGATTCCTATTCTCAACCACCCTATTCCACATTGTATTACACCAAAATATAACATATAAGAGTGTCCAACAATGTAATTTTTGCTTCTTGTCCAACTAGGCTTGTCCGTTTTTCATAACACAACATAGCTACCTGAAAGATACTACTTTAGATCCAACCACCTATGGAACTAAATTAAGTTGTGACACCACTTAAGCTTATAGCCTAGTGGTACCAGTGAGAGTTTCCCACTCAACAGATTTGGGTCTAATTCTCACTGTTCTGACTCCCTATCCACTTTCCCTTTCCAGTCCTGCTTATACATAATAAAAAAGAGAAATTGACGCGACCATAAATAAGTGAATAAAGTTGTAAGCATTACATGTCATGTACTGCAACCTCATATCCATCTTTAATCAAGCTATCAGCCATTCTTGCTCCCATGTTTCCGAGTCCTATAAATCCAATTCTCTGTAGCATTGTAGAAATTAATATAATCAGCAAACCTGAAATGTAGTTACATAGGAAAAATTGCAGGCTAAGGACATGAAATTTACTGTGACATATGAGGAATCCCAAAACAATTTTATACACAAGAATCCCTTACAGCTAAGTTTAACTGTAGTAAGGGAAAATAGAAAATCATCAACCAATTCAGCAACTAAAATTGAAGGGGAACAAAAAGTACCCAATTCAACTATTTGATTAAGGAAGGTTAACTGTAAGTCTTTCACCAGTTCAAAAGGGCAAAATAATAGCAGAAGAGAAGAAACCATGCTTACACCAAAAGGAGATGAAGAGTAACTGCGCATCGGATAAAATGGCGAAACTGAACAAACCAATTTCTGGAGACCCAAAAGTGATCGCAGCCTGCAGAAAGTTGCCATAGCTGCAAATTCTTCAAGGAAAAAGATGAGAAGTAAGGTTGGCGCTTTTGATTAAAAATGGCAGATTGTTTTCTCATGCTGTTTATATTAAGCCATTAATTACATTACGAGAATGGAAAGGAAATCACCATTTCAGACAAATAAATAAGAGTTTAATTACTACAATTTATTATTATTATTATTATAATTAAAGAAAGACAAAAGATATTATTTATAATCACATTTAATATATTAAGCATTAATTGTATCACTAAAAACAATAATAATTAAGGAGAGAGAAAGATATTATTTTGATATCTTAATTTAAAACTTTTGACCTTCGGCTCAATGCATTTAAGAATATTAATGGATTATTAGTTTAAAAACTTTTCTCATTCTACTAATTTAATTCAATTAAACTTAATTTCAAAGATGAAAAAGATCAATTCCTTTTATTAGCAACATGCATAAATCTCAGATTTTATATTAAAAATAAAATATTTATTTGAGAATTCAAAGGTAGTCTAACAAAAACGTATTTGGTACTAATTAGTATTAATAATAATACTTGACAGTTGCATCTATATAATATAGGTGTTGAGTGTCTGTATTTGTTTGTATTTGTTTTTATATTTGTTATATGATAGAATTTTGAATTCTTACGTTAGGTTGTAATGCTTGGTTAATCTTGTTTGAATATTTTATTTTTTGAAGGCGGAATGATTTGGGAGACCCATATATTTGGCTTCATTTGTCGGTTGGAAAATATATTGTCGGCGAGCTCGTTCACTATTCTCATATACTTAATTTTTCAAGATTTATTATTTCAAATAGAATCCTAGCATATGCAAGGTCAAAATTTTCGATCTATCATATTATATCAAGGGAAAAAGGATAAATGTACCCTCAAACTATCGTAAATGGTATTTGAATACCATCCGTTATACTTTTAGGACACTAATGTCCTTACCGACTAAATTTTGGGGCTTATATACCCTTTTTATTAATGGTGGGACACCTGTCACAATCTTAAACACTTACCCGATAATTATTTGATTTTTACCCACAATTAAAAGACCACCTATATATATATATCTTGTTCCGGTGTTTTTACGATGTGGAGATTGACGGAGTTGGGCGAAGTTTCCCGGTTGTGAAAGGTTATGGCAATGACAGCCATGGTGGGTTATATTTTGGGTGGGTTTTTTAATTAATTTGGGTGAATCTTTTAATGGTGAATAGAAACTAAATAAATATCAAGCAAGTGTTTAAGATTATGACACGTGTCCCATCATTAGTAGAAAGGGTATACACGTCCAAAATGTGGACGGTATGGATATCAATGTCCTAAAAGTATAACGAAGGGTATTTAGATACCATTTATGATAGTTGGGGGTATATTTGATTTTTTCCCCTTATAACAATTTAAAAATAATTTTTTTATGAATAAATCTTCAAAAATATAGTAACTAATGATTTTTTATGTATGAAGAAGTTTTTGAGTGTGAAAGATGAAAAAGAATGGAAGTAAGAGGCGATTTTTTTATTTTTGGTGAGGGGTGGATGGTACCAAGAAGACGGTGAAGTGAAGAATAAGGGAAAGTATAACACCTTGGACTTTGAAAGAGCTAAATTGAGATTCATACAAGTTACTCTTCAATTTTGAGTTTTGGGTCAACTTCAAACGACCATAACTTTCAGCGCAAGATGAGTTAAGTGGCCCATTAGGTATCAAATCGAAGGTATTTGAGTCCTCTTTCCTACGCCGCTGAGTTTGCTAAAATCCGAGTTCGTATGAAGGAGTTATTCCCATTTGAGTGCAGCCTCTCTAGATAGAGCCTTTTCATCCGTTTTAAGGAGGGGTATTTTGGTCTTTTCCTTAACCCACTAGGCATAAACGTTTTTCTCACCCAAATAGGGGTCTAAGCTGATTGAGATCAGTTTTTCATTCTTTCAAAAATGTTTAAGTAAGTTAGGGCAAAGTTCAAGAGGAGAAAAAAGGAGGTTTCAAGAGTTCTTCAAGATTTTGGGGAAAATGCCAAGAACTTAGTTCTTTCGAGGTACGTGAGGTTTCTCATAGTGATGGATTTGTTCATCCTCATGCCAAGCCTGTATTTCGTTCATTAAATTGTCCATGAAATCATTTATGTAAAGGTTCTTGAGGAACTCTTGAGGTTTTGCTTCATTCTTTATCAATGGAGTCTTGTTGAAATCTTAAGGCGAAGATTTTGCGAATGAGTGATGTTCTTGAGGGAATTTGAGTGGGTTTTAGATTAACTTTTGTTGGGTTTATGAATCCAAATGAGTTTGGGAGGAAATCATTCGATTCTAGATGAATTAGGTCTTGAATTGAGCAAGAAAAATTCATCAGGTTTTCTGGGTTTGGGCTGGAGCGGCGCGCTCCCATAGATACGCCTGCAGTGCGCCCCGAATCAGCCCCAGTTAATTGAGGGCTGGCGCGGCGCGCCACTAACGTGTCGGGGCGTCAGGCCCCTTTCGCCTCTGTTCTTCGTCCCGTATGCGTTCCTTTGAATCGTGTCTTCGCTCTCTTCTTATTACCAGCTATCTAAACCTCCATTTATCATTGAGAGATCCTATATATATCCTAATCATAGCTCTTAAATTCACATTTTTAAATCGAAGTAAATTTAAGAGGAAAGTTCAAAGGTTCTATTTCATAAACACTTCATAGTTTCAAATGTTATTTATAAATCTATATATATACTTATGTACATATGTTGATTATTGGACTTGAAAGATAAGTTCATAAGTGCATATTTTCAAGAATTTAAACACGTCCAATGTTTTGAAAAGTATTTTAAATCAAGTAAGAAGTTCATTCCTTGTAATGGGTGAATTGAGCATAAAGTTATATCAATTATTTTGGGATTAGTATCGAGCACCGAGTTGGATTAGAGTCTCTTATGATTTGGAAGTCCAATAAAACTACGTAGCCAGCGTAGGATAGGATAGCATTGATTCTTCATGCGACTCCTCACTGCCTCTGAGAAGGCCAATTAGATGGATCCATAGTCACGATATCATTTTATACCCCGGCAAAGTATAGGATGGCCCAAGCAACGTGGGCGAAACGTTGTATCATTGCTAGGCTCATGGTAATGGTTGTCGGTTAGAGAAATTCCCCACAAGTAAAGTATGTTATTTTCATTGTATATTATGTTGTAAAGCTTAAATGGTTTTCATTTCATACTCATGTATTGATCCAGTTATGTTGTTTTCATTCGACCTGCATCGTTTCATGATGCAGATACAGATACTCAAGATCATCAACAGACGCTTCGTTGAGATCACTATTCACTCGTAGACAGATTTTGGTGAGGCCTCCTTGCTTCCAGGAAACTCCATATCCTTTCAGTTAGTAGCTATTGGAGGTGTCGCGGGTCTTGTCCCGACATCTATCTTACATTGTTAGAGGCTTCATAGGCAGACCGAACTAAATGTTTCCAGTATTTTCTCAGGATGCTTTATTTAACTCATGATTCATGTTAAGTATTTTGCAAGACAGTATTGTTAAGACTTTCTTAAATGTCTAATTGTTCACCTATTTAAGCTTATGCGTATTGTTTAATGTCATGTAAGTCATGTAGCCAGGTCAAGGGTTTGCTTGGGGATCAGAAATGGTTCTCGAGTGTCAGCCACGACCATGGTGTAGACCCCGAGCGTGACAAAATGAAGAGGAAATGAGAGAGAAAAATTACACTTTATTTTTTTTGTATATCATTAAATTATTAACTTATAAAATTTTAATTTCTGATGTGTCAACGAAAATAAATAAATAATTATGATGTGGCATTAAAAATGATGTGAAATTTCATGTGTAGTTGGTTTAATTACACGCACATTGGTCAGGTGAAAAAGTGTTTAAAAAATAGTGTTTCATTAAGTTTAAGTGTTCATTTCGCAAAGTGGTGAGTCAGAGGGTCTAACTGACTAACGGAGCCAAGTATAGGGATCTTCCAGGTCAATCCGTCTTTTCTGAACTTTTCATAGTTGTCTTTGAATTTTTTTCTATTCTTTTAGTTCAATAACAAAGTCGTATACCTTATAACTTGTAAGGTAACTTATCAAAATATACATATTTGAATTTAATGCTTATTTTTATTTTTTTACATATTTTTTCTTTCATATTTATGGAGAGAATATTAAGTCCATGAAATTGTAAGTCTTTGGAGAAAGAAGAGGAATGGGAGTTAGAGGAGGAGATCTACTTTACAAGTCTGATATTTGATTGTGTTTGAGCCTTTGAGGAGAAGGAGCAACAATATATGACCCTGATTGAAATTTGGAAGAGATTAAGATTTTTAATATGTTTGTCTCATTATCTTCTTTTCTTTTCTTTTTATTTTAATATTATCTTACTATAGTTCCTTTGTTTAATCTATTAATTAGATATAGATTATTATATATTGATTTTAGGCATTATGTAGATGATTTTTTGAAAAGATTTCAGGAGAATTTAATATAAGTTATTTCGTGCATTTAACTTTATCAATTTTTGGATAATATTAAAGATCTCCCTTAAGTTTGAGTAATGTTACGATTCGAAATCAGGTCACAAAGGCACCTACTATAAACCTCCTAATAGACAAGCCAAAATTCAATTAGAAGCAACATTGTCAAAAGCTAAAACTAAGCGGAAGAAATAATAAGAAGAAGTGGGACCTATAGCATTGATATATATAAAATGATACAAAATGTATTAAAAATGACCCAAAAATGACTGAGAATGTTTAAACTATACACAAAAACCAACCCCAAACCTAGTATCATTGATATAAGCGCGTCTAAGTACACAAAGGATTATATACATCAGTTTTGTCCAATTAAAATACAAAATATACTGACAATATAAAAAGAGGAAAAACAACAATCTTTGGACACCAAAAGCTCACTACAGTCCAAATCAGCAATGGCCATGAGAGATTCGAACTCAGCAAGGGTGACTCGTACTAGGAGCTGCATCAGAAATAGATGAAGAAGTGTAGTATGAGTATCAAAATACGAGGTACTCAATAGGCAACATAGGTCGACCGAGCTCAAATAGAAACTATATAAACAAAGAGCATGATAGTGCTAACACTACGATTTATCAACTAATGAGAGATATACGAACTACAAATGACAGTGAAGACAATAGTAATAAGCACATGATAACCAATACAAGACAATCACAACCTACAGATAAATCATGATGATGCAATACAAATGTGGCCAATGCATAAAAGTAGAAGCCCGACAAAGTTTCTCGAGCCGCTGGAAATGATCCCTTGGACTCGACAACAGATGAAATTCAACAAATATAACCTATAATAGTTTCTCAAGCTGTCCGGGAATGCCTCATCGAGCTTTTCAGCAAAAGTATCGAATGAGTTAAAATAAATACATCTTTGGAACAAAAACCTCAGAAAAATGGTGAATTTCCTTTCAAAATCCCAAGTTTCCTTAAGTAAAATCTATAACCCGCTCCCTTGGAGCCAAAAACAAGTGGAAATCGTAGTAAAATCGTTTAAGTATCTCATTGACACCTTTCTCTCATTCCTTATTCAAAACATGTCAAATGCAAATATCGTGCGCATGAGTGTATACAAAACACCATCAATCCATTCTCAATTCAACCACATCACACAAACAAACGGGTAGGCACCTGTCACAATATAGTCTTACTAACCTAGAACTCTAGCTAATCCAAGGTATCAGGCCCACAAAAAGCTTGAAAATAAACGGAAAAAGGGCACACAATCATAATCAATCATCCAACGCATATAAACCTAAGTTTTAAACCAGGTAGAAGCATTCTATAACGCCAAACAAGGCTAAGGCTAATCCTATTATAAGACTTCACGACTAAAAGTTAAGTTATAACACAAAAATGGCCAAAATACAGTCACGGATCATATAAACCTAGAAGCTCATTCTAAAATCTTCCTTTGTTAGTCAATTTATATAGAATCTAACCAAGACTCAATTCTAGATGGTCCTCAAACATCACTATGAATCATTATAAAAGGTTTTGAAGCCTGATATCTTTGAGAGGAAAAAAAAGATCGGTGATGCTTAGCCATTTCACAGAATTCACATTGGAATAAGGATGAATTTTTATTTCTAAATAACTGAAAATGTCTTAAATAATAAAAACTTGGATGACCAAGCTTGTAGTGCCAAAGCATGACTTTATTCAAAACAGAAGTAGAGTCCAAATAAATAGGATTCAGTTGTAGTGAGTTGTTCCCATTGTCAAGAAAACAAAGATTTCCAGATTCTCTAGCACTGGCAATCATCTTTTCCGAGACCTTTTCCTGAAATTCAAACAAATCAAAATAAAAAATAGCACGATAATTAAGAGAACATGTTAATTTACTGACAGAAACTAGATTACAAGAGAGCTTTGAAACATGAAGAGTATCATGAAGTGCAAGAGATGGTGATAGTTTAATAGTTTTTTTCCAGCAATTGCGGAGAAGAAACTATCAGCTATCTTGATTTTATTATTTCCTGCACAAGGAGTGTAGGTAGAGAAAAAAATGGGAACTTCCAGTCATGTGGTCACTAGCTCCTGAATCTGTCATCCAAGAATCTATTTGATTGAAATTGACACTAAGAAAAGCAGACGATACAGTACATGTTTCAGCAAAAGAACAAGAAGGATTAGAATAATTTGGAGCATTTGGATGACATTGTGGAGATTGAAGGAGTTTGTGCAGAATTTTCAGTTGTTTCCTTGTAAATGAAGACGTTTCTGGAGAAGATAGTTGCCCCTGATCAAAATAAGTTGTTTGGAGGGCCTGATGATAAGAATCAACTTACCAGAATAAACAAGAAAATAATGCGGAAGCGAAATTATAAAGATTAAAGACAGAAATTGAAAGATATGTGAAATTCAAGAATAAAATTCCTAATTTCAAGATAAAGTGCTAAGAACCTTAATTGATCCTAGTATTCAAAATTAGTGGATTAAGACTAATTATGATACTAATAGAGTCAATTCAAGAACTTAGATTAAAAGTGATCTAGACCCCTATTACGAAGAAATTAGAGACAACAATTAGTATAAGACTAATCACCTTCTTTAATTTACGAATAGAAACCAAAGATATCAAATTAAGAATTAATCTTACCTCTTAAAGAATCGTTCTTATAAGGTTGTAAGATAAATTCATAGTCACCACACACAAAGGTGTAAAGAAGAGAAATCTCTCAAATAATATTAATCATGTATGTTCTTAAAATAATAAAATCAACCCCTATATATAAGGAAAACCTATCCCAAATAGAATAAGATTTAAATCCTACTTTTATGGAAACTTTAAACTAGGAAAACTTTAAACTAGTTAACTTTTAAACTAGGAAACTTTAAACTAGGAAAACAGGAAAACTTTAAACTAGGAAACTTTTTAAACTAGGAAACTTTTAAAAATAGGAAATTTTGACTTTAAGAGTTCAGCATTTTGGGCTCTTTTATTGGGCTTCTTGTGGTCCAATCTTCTTTCTTTTGAACTTGAATTTGGACACTTCTTTCGTGATAAATATATTCTTAATTTTTCATTGAAGCCCGTCAACTTTAGTACAAGTAGGCTGACATGGATGCTATCACCTGACCATTTTGATATTGGAAGTCACTATTATCAACTCCCCTCTTCTTCTAGTTTAGTGGTTTCCCATGAATCTTCCAACATGTTTCACGGGTGTGCCAATATTTTTTTGCAATGATCGCACCATGGCCTTTTATTTTTGTCATCTCAATTATTAACTGTTACAAAAGCTGAAGAGTCTGTAGCAGATTTTAGTTCAACATTTAAATCTGATTTTAACATAACTTTCCTCCTAGTCTCCTCTCTCCTAACTTCAGAAAAGGTTTCACGAAGTGAGGGCAGTGGATTTTTTCCTAGGATTCGCGACCTGACCTCTTCAAACTCCCGATTTATTTATGCTAAAAAAAAGGTAAACTCTCTCATTTTCTTCCATTTTTTTGCTTTCACACAATCCATAGAACACTCCCATTCATCATTGTAACGCTCGTCTAACTCCTGCCACAAAGACACCATTTCATTATAATAAATAGTGGCTTCCTTCTCACCCTGCTTAGCTTGTCATAGTTTAATTTTTAACTCAAAAATTTGAGAGACATTTTCTATATCATAATATGTCTCCCTAACGGCTTCCTACACATCCTTAACAGTGGGCAAAAAGAGATAAGACTTACCTAGGACTGGTTCCATGAAATTTATTAATCAAGCAATCACGAGTGAATTCTCTGATCTCCAGGAGTTCATCTTTGGGTCTCAAACTCCTAATTTTTTTGTCTCTCCAGTCAGATGTCTTAGCTTTCCACGACCATCGATTGCAAGCTTTATGGACTGTGCCCATTTCATATAGTTCTTCCATTTAATTGATGAGAAGTTAACTGGAAGAGAATGTGAGAAGCATTGCCTACTTGTGTCATCAAATTTTCTGTAAGAGCTTCTAGAGAAAAACTTTTGTCTTCTATTGATGTTCCAGGAAGATGCTCTCCGTGAAAGACTGTTTTATCCATATAATATTAGGGGAGGAAGTCTCACTCTGATACCATGAAGTTTAGATACTGCAAAAAGTCTATCTTTATTCATAGTGTTTGTACAATATTTATAAGAGAATAAGTAAGAGCAAATAAACTAATCAATCCCTAATTCTTAGGGATTTCCTATTAACTATATTCCTAGAATAATATATTCTAATCTCATATTTATATGAGCATATTATAATCAAATTTGCCAACTTATTTGTGGAGTAAATTACAATCAAATCTATCAGCTCATGAAGCAGATTATGACTAAATCTGCCAACTCATTCGACAGATACAATTAGAATGCTTTTGGTTATAGTTGCATGAAAAAAATGAAAGATTAATCATGGACGTGAAGTTTGTCTTCTAGAACGGTATAGAGAAATTTATGTTGAAAAATCAAAAGGATTTTCAACGTAGAAAGACATGAAGATATCATTTATCTATTAAAGAAAGCTCTATACAGATTAAGGGTATGTTTAGTATGAAGGAATTTTTTTTCCTGAAAAACAAGTAGATTTTGGACTTATTTTCTCATGTTTGGTTGGTGAGTAGAAAATATTTTCCGAAAAAAAAAATTTAGTGTTTGATTTAAGAATGAAAAATATTTTTTTGAGAAAATGTCTTTTATTTTTACTAGAGAGTAGAAAATAATTTTTGAATTGAAATTGAAATTATTTTTTAAAAATAAACTTAAATTTTTTTTTGGGCGTGGGGGTGGGGCTGGGGTGGAGGCAATCGGAAAGGCTAAGGGCATCCGATCTCTCTTTTAATTTTTTAATTTTTTGGGGGGGAGTGGGGGGGGTGGTGGTGGCGGGAGAGCGGTCGAGGGTAGGGGTGGGGGTGGGGGCGTGGGGGTGGGGTGAAAATAAAAATTAGAAATTAGAAATATTTTTTAAAAATAAACTTTAATTTTTTAATGTTTTTTTTTTGGGGGGGGGAGGGGTCGAGGGTAGGGGTGGGGTGGGGTGGGGTGAAAATAAATATTTGAAATTAGAAATATTTTTTAAAAACAAACTTAAATTTTTTTTGTGGGGGGAGATAGGGGTGAGGGTGGGGTAAAAAAGTAAAAAATTGAAGTTGAAGATATTTTTTTAAAAATAAGCTTTAAATTTATTCTTTTCAACAAAAAAAATTATTTTTTCAAACAAAAAAATTGTAATTTGAAGTTGGAGGAGAGTTTTGGAAAATGTTTTCCTTAATTTTTGAAGGAAAGTCATTTTCCTTAAATTTGAGGAAAATGAGTTGATTTGGAAAACATTTTCCAAAACATTTTACCCAACCAAATATAAGAAAATTGAAAAATATTTTCCGGAAAATATTTTCCTTCATACCAAACATACCCTAAATCAAACATTCAGAGCTTAGTATAGCTGAATAAATAACCATTTGCTAGACTTAGACTTTAAAAAAAGCTTACATGATACGACTCTTTATGTCAAGAAAATTGGCTCTAACATTATTATTATTACAGAAAGAAATTTATGTTGAAAAATCAAAAGGATTCAACGTAGTAAGACATGAAGATATGATTTATCTATTAAAGAAAGCTCTGTACAGATTAAAGCAAACTCTCAAAGTTTAGTACAACTGAATGAATAACTATTTGCTAGACTTAGACTTTGAAAAAATTTACATGATACGACTCTTTATGTCAAGAAAATTGGTTCTAACATTATTATTATTTCTCTGTATGATTTACTTGTGACAGAAAATAATGTTGCATTGATTGAAAAGTTCAGGGAAGAGATGATGAAAGTCTTTGAGATGACTGATCTTGATGAAATGATTTATTTTCTGAGAATGGAAATCAAACAAATTTATGATGGATTTTGGTTTAGGAAGACCTTTTCTACGGGCCCTGAGACTTTTGGGTTCATTTCGAGTTATCTTATGAATTTTGGCTTACAAAGAGCTTGAGTATGGTACCACTTTTTATCGAGACGGTCTTCGTTGAAAGTTTTGACATCTTCGTTGAGTCTGGAATGTCGAATTTGGTGGGATAGCATAGTCTGTTTACATGCACGAATTTCCGAACCAATTCCAAACACTTGAGCAGAGTATGTTGGGACTTAGCTCTTTTGGTTGGTCCATTATGCTGGTGCAACCGCTCAACCGGTCCTGGCACCGCCTTAGCAGACAAAGTGTTGTTTAAGAAAAACTGGCCAGCTATGGGCTAGCCTCTTAAACGATCCTGACCTCGCTAAGCAACCAAGGAGCTGCTTTAGGGGAGATGTCAGTTGGGCCTAGTCGCTTTAGCGATAGGTGTATCGCTTCATTGATGATTTAACAAGAATGTGTTGGATTTATTTAATGAAGTTTTATTCCAAAATTATTGAAATTTTTATGAAGTTCAAAGCTTGGATAAAAAATTAGAGTTATTGCATTAGGTCATTTAATCAAATGAAATTGAATATACATCAGATATGTTTAATTGTTTTGTTAAGTAGTTGAAATCGAGCACCAGCTGATTGTCCCTTATTCTACAAAGAAAAATGGACTGAGTGAGAGAAAGATAAACAGCTATAGAGATATCAAAATGCTTGTTGTATAAGAAAAATACACCAAAGAAGTTTGGTCTGAAGCAACAAATACAACTGTCTTCTTGCTGAATAGACTGCCTACGCAGGAAGTGAAAGGGAAGACTCCATTCGAGGCATGTATGGTGTCAAACCTGTTTTAAAGAACCTCAAGAAATTTGAATGTCTATATATATTTTTTGTGCCACATATTAAGAGAGACAAGTTAGATAACCAAGAAGATTTGAGAATTTTCATTGACTATATTATTTTCTAAAGCTTACCAGATCTTCAATCTCAATCAAACAAGATTATAATAAGTATAGACATTTAATTCCTTGAAGATGAACAATGTGACTAGAATGAAAAGTGTCGAGTTAAGAACAATAATTCACATCTTCATTATGATGAATTGGTGGATGATCAACTTATCAGGACAACAAGGTCACTTTCTGATATTTATCAGAAATGCAATGTTGTTGTTTTTGAACCTGCAAAAAGGGACAGATGCAATGAAGGAGGAGTTGGTCATGATAGAAAGAAACCAAACTTGGAAGCTAGTGGAAAGACCCCGCGACAGAAAAGTGATTGGAGTTAAATGAATTTTTCAAACAAAGTTTAATTGATGGTTTGTTAAACAAACACAAATCTAGATTGGTGATGAAAGTATATGCACATGTTTGAGGAGTAGATTTTCTGATACTTTTGCCCCAATATTTAGATTGGATACAATTAGAATGTTTTTGGTGATAGCAGCATGAAAAATTGGAAGATTGATCATGAACGTGAAGTTTGCCTTCTAGAGCGGTCTACTACAAAAAGAACTTTATGTTGAAAAATCAAAGGATTCAACGTAGAAAGACATGAAGATATGATTTATCTATTAAATACATATTAAAGCAAACTCTCAGATCTTAGTACAGCTGAATGAATAACCATTTGCTAGACTTAGAGCCTATTTGGCATTGCTACTAAAAACTGCTTATTTTTAGAAGCGCTTTTTTAAAATGACTTTTCGAAAAAAACAATTGGTGTTTGGCAAATTCATTTGAAAAGTGCTTTTGATAAGCAATTTGTGTTTGACTATTTTCTTTAAAAAGTGCTTTTGAAAGTCAAATTACGAAAAAAGACAGATATCAATGTGTTTTTAATATTAAGATTATTTTACAGAGAGAAACTATTTTAAACATCTAATACAGAAACTTTAATTACATTTTTTTAATTTAATTATTTAAATGTACATATTCAAATTTTCAATCAATATTGTACATAGATAAATATTTTTGAAAAATATTGAAAACATGAATCTTTTTGTTAATTGTTATCTATTTTTTGGATTCAATCTTAGCTATTATACTTTTTTTGATATAATACTCTAAAGTTTTAAAAAATTAAAATTAAAATAAAATAATACATAAATTAAGAAAAGAAAACTTTGTTATTTGTTACTTTTTTGGGAGGGTCTAAATCTTTAATTGTTACTTTTTCTCTTTTATTAATCCTACAAAAATATCGGTGTTACTTTTATTTCTAATTCTGTAAAATAATACATAAAGTAATACATACAATATAATATATAATTAATAATATAAAACATAAATAAAATAAATAATTTATTATATAAAAATAAAATATAAAATTCTTGAATAAATATCAATCAAACTTATTAGATATGTTAATTAATTAATAAGGGATATATTGATAAATATGTATATATGTAAGAGATATTTTAGTCTTAAAAAAATTAATTTTCTATTTTTGCTTGTGCTATTTTTAAAAAGCAGAAATTTTTAGTTTTTCCCAACTGCTTCCATTTAAAAGCAGTTTTAAAAATTTGTCAAACACTTAATTTCTCAAAATAAGTGTTTTTTTCTATAAAAAAAAAAAACAAAGCACTTCTGGCCTCCAACAACAATGCGAAACATGCTCTTAGACTTTGAAAAAAGTTTACATGACACGACTCTTTATGTCAAGAAAATTGGCTCTAACATTATTATTATTATTACGGAAAGAAAATTATGTTGAAAAATCAAAAAGATTCAACGTAGTAAGACATGAAGATATGATCTATCTATTAAAGAAAGCTCTATACATATTAAAGGAAACTCCCAGAGCTTAGTACAACTGAATGAATAACTATTTGCTAGACTTAGACTTTGAAAAAAAGTTTACATGATACGACTCTTTATGTCAAGAAAATTGGCTCTAACATTAGTATTATTTCTCTGTATGATTTACTTGTGACAGAAAATAATGTTGCATTGATTGAAAAGTTGAGGGAAGAGATGATGAATGATCTTGATGAGATGACTTATATTCTGAGAATGGAGATCAAGCAAATTTATAATCATGTCTTTGTTTGCCAAAAGAAATATATATATATATATATATGAAGGAGATCCTAAAAGGATTTAGAACGGAAGAATGCAAGAGCATGAGTACTCAAATGAATCAAAAGAAAAAACTGCAAAAGGATGATGGAGTTGAACTAGTTGATGAAAGAGTATATCAAAGCTTAATTTGATGCATAATATATCTGCCACAACAACAAGGCCTAACATCTTGTTTCCTGTTAGTGTTTTATCCATGTTTTTAAATTGTGCCAGTGAGTTGCGTATGATGGTTGTTAAGAGAGTGATTAGGTATATTAAAGGAACTCTAACATATGACATCAAATTTAGCAAAAGTCAACACTTCAAAGAAGCAAGAAATAGTAGTACAGTCAACTGCTGAAGCAAAGTTTATAACAACAACAGTTGTTGTAATTAAGTATTATGGCTGAGAAAAATTATGACAGATTTGCAGGTGAAGCAAAAATAAGGTACTCAAATATTGGTAGATAACTAAACTGTTATAGCCATATCACAGAATTCAGTCTTCTATGGAAGAACTAAACATTTCAATATCAAGTTATAATTTTTATGGAAAATACAAAAGACTGGTGAAGTGATATTGATTTATTGCAAAACAGAAAATCAGATGACTGATTTTTTTACCAAATCATTTTATGCCAACATATTTGAGCTTCTTAGAGAAAAGCTAGGATTTTACAGCTCTTGATCCAGGAGGAATGTTGATGATGTCTCAGAACAGGAGTAATCAAAGACTGGAATCTTTCAGCAAAAAGAATAAAGAAAAAAAGGGGTGGGGGGTGAAAGTTGTATACATTATAAATATGCCCCAATTTACAACAAACAATGGTTAATAAAACTAGCCCATTCACACACTAAACTTGCTAATTCTACAACTCAAGGGAACCCAATGAGCTATTTGATTCCCAAGCAAAAGCCAAAATGAGGAAAACTAAATAGATGAAAGGTCCTCATATACAGTCTTGATACCTGGCCTCTCAGATACCGAACGTATGCATCTTAGAGCTATTGCAAGAACCTCCTTCATTTGCTTCTCCATTGCTTGATTTCCCATCTCAGATGACAATGCATTATCAAAACAATCGAATCCTCCACCTTCTGCCACTTTCAACCTTACCCAATCAGTCAAGTCTACACCACCATCGTCACCAGAAACAACATCACCTGCACATTTCCCAGTTAGGACCTCCAACAAAATGACACCGAAAGCGTATACATCTGATTTGAAGGAAGGCACTGGTTTCTTGGATGCAGCCAACTCTGGTGCACGATAACCTAACACTCCTGCATCAAGAATCTGTTCAATTGTCCCCGCTTGAGTCATAAGACGGTGAAGGCAGTAATCACCAACTCGTGCATTAAGATCAGGACCATCCAACAAGATGTTGGTTGCTTTAAGGTTTCCATGAGGAACCTCACGGTCAAAATGGAGATAATTCAGGCCACGCGCAATATCAACTGATATTTTGAGTCTTTGGGGCCAGGTTAGGGGCGGACCTTTTCTTCCAGGTCGATCTGCAAAGGTGCCACACGTTAAATGTATAAACAGAAACCTTGCACTATACAAACTATACAAAAGCATACAAAAAGTAGAGAAGTTGAGCAGGTAGAATCACCAATCGAAAATAAGGTATTTGAGCACTGAAGAATTTGCAGTTCATTGTGACCTTTTTATGAGCAAAGTACCACAACTACTGCTGAACCTTACTGCCAGAGCAGGGATATTAACCAAGTAAAGGCCTGCTTACACGTCCAGTCGGTCCAGGTAACAAAGACGTACGTAGTGTATAGGGCCTTGGACAAGTTTAAAGTTTTCCAACAATAAATCAGAAGCTAGAGTTCAGCAGTTTAAGTTGAAGAATTCCATAGTGAAAGTGATACTGTATTTCATGATAATGCAAACTGTTACTTGATTGCAGGAATTCACAAGGAATTCGAGGATCAAGTGACTGTTTCAGGAGTTCTCTCACGAAGAACAGCTAAAGAAAGAGAAATATCGAGAGAGAAGAGAGAATAGATTCAGAAAAGAAAGAGTGTAGTTTCATATATGATTGTGAATGAACTGATTACAAGCTGTATAACGAATGAATGAATTAGCTGAACTCACTATGCTAACTAAAATGGAAATGGCTTCTTATCCTTAATTCATGTATCACAGACTGAGAAAATTCATGCACCACAAGAACTGTCAAGATATCAAACTGACAAATTGTTTGCCATGACAAACTAAAACATATCAAAAGAAGGAAAGATTAAAAGTATGTTATGAGTTCAAAGTGTTATAGCAAACGACATGCATAAGACGAACTGCAAGGTGGATGTGAGAAGATAAAGTTTACCATATAGAAAACTTGATAGACTTCCGGGAGATATGTAATCTGAAAGAATAAGCTTCTCATGTTGTGTGGGACCCCAGTAGTAACCTCTTAATCCCACCACATTTGGATGCCTAATGTTGGCAAACTTTTTAGCCTCCTTTGTGAAATCCTTTCTCTGTTTGGCCACTCCTTCTCTCAACCATTTCACAGTCAAGAGCAACCCATTATCTAGTGTTGCCCTGTAAGATGTCCCATGGCTGCTTCTGCCTAAGACTTCAGCTGGGGCCCTAGATAGTTCCTCAGCTGTAAAAGAGATTGTATCATCAAGGAAGAACAGCTCTCCAGCCAAATTATCAGCAAGGCTTTCTGCAGTATATGATTCCCCTGACTCTGGTGACCAAGTGAAATGACTCGTTTTCGAAGGGGAGAAACCTGTCGTTTTCTCATCAGCACTAATTACTTCTGATGATGATGCTTTCCGTGAAGCAGCTGTAACATCTTGTGCTGAAACTACTGCACCTTCTCTACTGCTAAAACCAGAAAGATTTGATTGGTTTTGACGGCGGATGTCTTTGTCAGTAACATGTGCCTGAGAGTTCCTCGATGCCCGTAAGTAAAATACAAAAATGGCTAGCATGATTAAAATAACAAGAACAACCACACAAGCAACAATGATCACCACTTTGATAATAGTTTTAAGTTGCCTGCTCTTATGCTTTTCTGTTGAAGCTTGACCAGATCCTGAAGGAGGATTCGGAAATTGAAGTTGAGAGTTTCCCGGGTAGAAAGATGATAAGGAAAATTTTCGCAAATTCTCAGGCACAACACCAGAGAAGTCATTGAGTGATGCATTAAAGCTTTGGAGGCTGTTAGGCAAGTTTTTTGGCAGTTCACCCGTGAAATGATTCTCTGAAACATCTAAAGAAGCAAGAGAGCTAACATTACCCATGGAAGTTGGCAAAGATCCAGAGAAATTATTTCCTGATATATCGAGTACTTGAAGTGCAATCAATGACCCAAATCCATCAGGAAAGTAACCAGCAAGCTGATTATGAGAAAGATCTAGAACACGGAGCTTAGGAGTACTAGCCGGAGGAGAGAAATCAATGCTTCCAACAAATGCATTGTTTTGTAGGTGAAGTTCTTCAATAGTGGACATAGTTAGTAGAGAAGTAAGAAGAGGCCCATCCAACTGGTTGAAACTGAGATCAAGGACAGTGATCTTAGGAAACTGTGTGATAACTTTCGGGAGAGATCCTGTCAGTGTATTGCCTGAAAGGTTGAGGTGATATAAACGCAGAAACTGAGCCGTAACCTCAGGGATGTTCCCAGTCAAATGGTTTTGGCTAAGGTCAAGAAATTCAATATTCCCCCATTTCAGCATTCTAGTTAGATTACCTTTGAACTGATTTTTCGAGAGATCAAGCACCGCAGAAGTCCCACTCACAAAGGGAAGTTCACCAGAAAGAGCATTGGAGGATAAGTTAAGCGTTCGCAATGTTGTGGATGTTATCATGCTTATTGAACCTACAAAATGAAGAGATTGAGAAAAACAACGAAAACAGTTGTTCGCAAATAGATAACTTTATTTACCAAAGAGTTTCATGTATTTACCAGTGAGGTTGTTTCCACTTAAATCCAACTCAGTGAGAAGCAATGCATCTCCTTTCAAAAGATCATTCGGAATAAATCCGGAAAATAAGTTATTGGCAAGTTTAAGCACCTGTAGATCATAAACAAAATTGAAACTAGGCAATTCCCCTGAGAGCTGATTGTAGCTCAAATCCAAGACCTTCAAGTTGCCGAATATCTGAGCTTCATTTCCACTTACAAGTGAACCCTTTAGCTGATTATGGCTAAGATTTAAATACTTGACCGACTCTGATAAACCTGGCAAAAATTTCTGCTGCTGAGAAGCAGTATTCACTAGCAAATTTCCACTCAAGTCAACATGAGCTGCAGTGGTAAGCAACAACATTTCTGCATCCAAATTGCCATCAAACATATTTCCGTGCAAATCGAGCACTTCAAGAGTTTCCATCAGCTCAAATCCTTTAGGAATTTCCTTTGTGAATCCATTAACAGATAGATTAAGGTATACCAAACCAGCCAACTTCATCAAAGATGAAGGTAGAGCCCCGGAAAAAGAATTGTGACTCAAGTCCAAAGATTGCACAGATACAAGCCCTGAAATTGTCTCCGGTATCAAACCGGAGAAGTTATTACCAGCTAATGACAGATTCTTTAACCTCCCTAACTGTCCAACCTCTGGGGGTACAGAAGAGTTGAATAGATTACCTGAGAGATCTAGATACTGAAGGCCCTTAAATCTACTTATGTTATCAGGCATTTTCCCAGCAATTGAATTGTTAGCCATTGAAAGCTTAACAAGCTTTGTAAGATTAGCAAATACACTCAAATCAACATGAGCAACTAAACCCAAGTTGTCAAGAACAACTCCTGCAACATTACCACCATTACACATTATCCCATTCCAAGATGAAGGACATCCATTGAAATCATTAGACTCCTCATTCCAAGATTCAAGAAGAAACCCCGTTGGATCATGTTCGACACCTTTCTTAAACTCTAGCAAAGCCAATATGTCCGGGGAGGGAAGCTGCCCAATGACAGAGCCAAAATAAAGAACAAATATCATCAAGAACTTGATAAACTTCATTCTAACACCACAAGGTAAAATGGGGTTCACTTAAAACAAGAAATCAATATCAATACACCTTGATTACAACCACTACAAATACCATATCGAAACGAAAGCAAGTCTCTTTCAAAGATGACAGAATGTAAATTCTTTTTTCTAGTAAAGGTTACAATCTGACACCTCAGATTTGCTTTGCTTGCTTGCTTGCATATAGAGAGTAGTAATTTTTTCAAGTTATGCATTTAATTAAGCTGCATTAAATACTGGAAATGGAATGGACCCAGAAAAGTTTTGGCCTTTAGATATGTTGAGAAGCTCAGGACCAAAACTCAGAATGGTATTGGTAGTGACTGACACTTATAACTTTTGTATCATTTCTCTCTATGTTTTACTTTAGGTCTTGTTTTATTATGTGGAATTCTAGTTTGGCTTTTTATTAGCTTAATACATACAAACACTAGCTATTTCAAATTCTTGCTTCTCCTTTTTATTTACTATACTATTACTCACATTACAAATTTTCCTTACTATTTTAGACTTGAATTATAATTAGATTAGGCATATATAAGTTCATTGATTGCTTGCCCCATCCAATTTGTAAAAAATCATGTCTTGTTAATTTGATGGAATATAAATGGCATGATACATAAATATGCATTTTAACTTGGCTTCAACTTCATCTATGCCCTTCAATTTTGGATATACACAAGTAGACACACACGTCCTACGTGTCATAATACATGTAAGGACATCATGTAAGATACAAAATTGTCATGTAGGATTCCACGTAGGACGAATGTGTTTATTTCTTCAACTTTATACATGTTTAAATGTGTAGTTGTACACACTCAAAGTTAGAAGGCATAAGGAATGTCGCTTGACACCTCTTCGCCGGAAATTTACCTTGTATATAGAGGTTAAATTTTGATATAATATATATATATATAGGTATAATCTAATGGCTAAGACATTGTGAAAATTTGAATCTACTGTTGAGAAAACATAAATGTCAATTGAAACTAAATTAAAGGATATTATATCATATAAGTTACTCTATTTGCTTTCTTTCTTTTCCTTCTTTTGAGATTAGCATAAATCTTATTTTTAACTAGCTAGAAAAGGAGGTTGTCAGGCAAAAGTTGGGGAGAAAGAGAAATAGCTGGAAATGAAGTGTGATTTTTAGCATAAATTTGTCAGTAGATATCGAAACTTTTACCCGCCTAAAAAGCATAGGCATCTTTTATATATTTATAAATCTATATCAGTCTGTTGTATAAAAATAATTACATAATGAATATAATATTCGAATAGAATATTTTTCTCGTTCAATTTATATAACATATCTTTTCTTTGGTACATCACTAAAAGAATAATACATTTTTTTATTTAATAATATTTAATAACACTATTCAATATTTTATTTATATTTGGTACCACTTATTTATTAAAAAATTCACAAATATATATATTTTTTAGGAATAATTTTAAATATTACAAAATCTTCATATATTTCCTAAATTTTGTGCAAACTACGTCAGATAAATTAATTAAGACAGAAGGACTACAAAATGAAACCTCTTGCCGTAAAACTATGAAGTGTAAAAGCATAAGGGGCTGTCACAGTGGGTTCCATATTTGCCAATTGACTAAGGTTTCTTTACAAGTATTATTGTACTTGATGTTTCATCTTTTGTTTATGTGGTAAACTGTAACACCCCAGAAATTTTTTAAACTAAGACTCGAACCATCCTTTGTTGTGAGTAAAATTTTACCGAGGAATTTAAAAAAAATTGAGTGTTAAGGTCACTAGATGTAGCACTTTGTGAATCCTTCGAGATCAACTATCAATTTGAGTAAAATTTGAGAAAGTCCCTTTGAGTCTTTTCAAGGATTCTTCTACAATAACTTTTAAATTGTTTCAAGGCTCGAGTAAGTGAGTATGAGAAGGAGGAGAATGTATTCATGAGTCTACATTATCATTGAGATCCTTGAGTCAAGTCGTTCATACCCATAATTCCGCGTGAACTCCATAACTTGATTTTCTTTGAAAGGAGTAGTATCTTCAAGTTCTAAGTCTTGAGTATTGAGTTCCTAATCATTTTGGGATTATATTCTTAATCATGGGACTACTACATGTTACCCATGAAGGTCCTTGAGTTGAGTAGTTCATTCCCATTATTCTGCATGAACCTTATGAGTCGAGCAGTCTTGAGATGAGAAGTATCATTGAGTCCTTGAGTTGAGTAGTTCATGCCCATAATTTTGCATGAACCCTATGAGTCGAGCAGTCTTGAGATGAGAAGTATCATTTAGTCCTTGAGTTGAGTAGTTCATGCCTATAATTCCGCATGAACCCTCCGAGTCGAGCATTCATGAGATGAGTAATATCATTGTAACACCCCGTATGCTAGAACTACCAAAATGCAGATTTTCAGCAGTTGCAGGTGCAACCCACGGTTGCCACCCACGGACCGTAGGGTGACCCACGGTCCGTGATGGTGGTCCGTGGGAGGCCACCTGCAACCCTCCCCAGAAAGCTCTGAAAAATTCGTCTAAGGCACGACCCATGGCCGGACCCACGGACCGTAGGTCAGGCCACGGACCGTGGTCCAGGTTCGTGGATCGATGCCCCAGTTTCCAGCCCCAGTCGCGAACGATGACCGACCAGCACGGACCGTCGGTGAATCCACGGTCCATGGGTCTGGTCCGTCGGTTGGCCCCGACAGCAGTTAAGTCAGGGGTCTTTTGGTCTTTTCCTTATGCGTTGGACCCCTAAACTACGTAGTTTTGGCCAGTTTTAGCCTAGAAACATGACTAGAGCTTACCTAAGTCAGATCATTCATCAAAACTTAGAAAAAATTAGAGCGTAAGAGGAGAAAGAGGTCAAGAACCCTAGTTCAAGAACACAGGAAGACTCCATCAGTTCCAGCCCCGAAATCGATAGATTTCTCCGTGAAATTCGTCACCAGGTATGTATGATTTCACTAGTGGGTTTCTTTCGCCCATTAGGTCCCTAGAATTCAGTCAGAATCTTGATTCCCTTGATATTATCTAGACCTAGGGTTTCTTGAATGTTAGAAATTGTTGGGTTTTAGCTGTTAGATTGATCCAAATCAGATTATCATGTTGTTGCTCAGTTTCTTGCATGAAATTCAGAACCCTAGCTATGTAGTTCCTTTAGTTCATGAATTACACAT